>PVIC010007040.1:0-52212 GCA_004025085.1 Thryonomys swinderianus | reverse complement strand
CCGGGGATCAAACTCAGGACCTTGCGCTTGCGAGGCAGGCGCCAGAACCACTGAGCTAACCCTCCGGCCCGTAACACCGTCTTTTAAAGTGGCTGCCACACACTCAGCAATTGCTACATCCCACCAGCAATAACTGATGGTTTGGTTTGTTTGGCATTCCCGCCAGCACTAAGTATTGTGTCCTTGATTACAGCCATCCTTAATGGGGTACTTTATCTTGTGTGACTTTGCATTTTCCTAATGTCTGATGTTATGTGCATACTTTCATGTGCTTATTTGCCATCTGTGTCTTCAGTAAAGTGTCTATTTAAATCTTCTACCCCTTTTTAAATTTGTTTATCTTCTGATCTGTTAAAAACATAAATTGGGCCAAGATACTTTCATTGCTGAAAAATCTTTCAATGGCTTCCACCACTCTGAGAATGAAGACCTAGACCAGTGAGGGCAAACCTCTTAGAGCTTTCAGTGAAAATAAACAGCCACCTGCAGCATGCGAGCTATGGCTTCACCCCCACTGGCCTAGACCTCTGTATAGCCTACCAGCCCTGCTTCCTGCCTTCAGCTTCGTCTGCTCCACTGTTCTGCTCAAGCAGCTCTTTAGTCTGAGTGCTCTTTATTTAAGGAAAGCAGGCAGAATCTCCTTCCTGGAGGCTTTTGCACCTTTCCCTCCCTCTCTTACCGCCTCTTCTTCTCCAGTTTAATTCTCACCCCTCATATTAATTTCTTCAAGCTAAGTCAGGAATCTCTGAAATGATAGACTTTTCATGGATCCCAGGAAATCTACTTCCTGGCATTTAGCCCCATTGTAATTATACAGTCAATGTCACTAATGGCGGGATACGTTCTGAGAAATACACTGTTGGGTGATTTTGGCAAACCATTAAGTATACTTGCACAAACCTAGATGGCACAAGGTCAAGAGACGAAGTAAACAGGAGATGTGAGGCTGGTGTGGGCATCATCTGGCCCACTGTTTTATAGGAAATTCTTTTGTAAACAGAAAGAGGACACATTAAAGTTATAAAAAATGATATAGTAGGTAAACCAGTGACAAAGTCATTTATTGTCATTTTGAAGAGTATATACTGTACATAATTGTATCTTTCTAGGTGATACAGCCCGGTAGATTTATTTACACTGGTGTCACTATGAATGCACGTGTAATGAATTGGACTATGATGTCACTCACACTGGCTACAGTGCTCCCAGGGATGGGAATTGTGCAGCTGTACTGTAATCTTAGAGGACCACACTCATGTATGAGTTCTGTTGTTGACCCTAAGGTCCTTAGATGGCACGAGACTACATTTAAATATGTAATACGAGTCTTTATTTCCCGTACCATTGACCAGGCTCCATGAAAGAACCAAGGGTGCCAACACATCACCCTTGTAACCTTAGCATCTATGTGAGGCCAGGCACAGGATGGAATCTTCTGAATGTATTTGTTGAATGAATAATTGAACAAGATGCCCTAGTTTTCTAAAGACTGAGATCTATGACAGGTTGGGTTTATTCTAAGCCAGGGGATGGCAACACTGTGAATTAACAGAAGGACTAAACAAAGGCAGTGGTTGAGCCATGGACTTGGACTTGGTCAGAGCCACAGAGAATAGCCATGAACCGAAAACAAATTGGATGCTTCTGAGAGGAACTTTTCAATATTAAGCATACATACCAAGAATACATCTCAGTGATAGACTGCCTGACTACCATGAGACTTAATTCTCAGCATTACAAAAAGAAAAAAAATCCTTACTGGGGAGCAATCATTTAGGTCTTCACTTAAGAGTCAGTGAGGAATTAAGTAAATGAGATTAAATAGGTTCTACTAGCATCTGTGACTCAGTCCCAAAGGAAAAACATCCATCTCTCCACTTCCCAAGTGAACTGGAAGCTGAGCATGGAGGCACACACCTGTGATCTCAGTCTGGGAGCCTGAGACAAGAGTATGTCAAGTCTGAGCCCGGTTTGGGCAACTTAATGACTGAGTGAGACCCTGTCTCAAATGTAATTAAAGGTCTGGGGATGTAGCTGAGTGTGAAGGTCCTGGATTCAATGGAAAGGAAGTGGGGTGGAAACCGGTACGGTCAAGAGCCCCAGCAGGGTCCCTGGTACTCATGTTGTCATGATATTTTCTCTCCACTCTCTTCTCTTTCTCACAATCACAGTTTCCCTCCCTATCACTATCTTGACCTGGAGTGGAGACACAGTCATTGATGATTGCCTTTGTTTGAGGTCACCTGATGAGTCAGATAGTCTTTGGAAAAGTTGAATACTTTGAAATATCACACTCAGAAACAATCTAAATGTACACCCCAGTTGAGGATCTTACATACCAGATTTTGTCCATGGGTTAGTAGCCTTTGGCAGATGAACTATTTGAGCAAGAATCTCTTTTATCCTTTTTTTTAGGCTTCAAGCTTTCTAGATCTTTTTTATTTCTATAAACTCATGTGACTTGACAGATCGGAAAAAAAGAACTGAACTCTGTAAATTGCTGACCTAGATAAAGTCAGCTGCGGGATCCGTGTTCCACACCTCCAGGCTAGGAATCTCCCAGAGGTACAGAATAAGGAACAAGATACTCAGAAATTAGGATTTTGTATTTTGCACTTTGAGCCCTGGGAAGGTTCCAAAATCCTGAAGCGTGTTGTGATTGAGAGTTTCCTTTATTAAACAGCATGTCTGCCAGGCCTGGGGTGTTGCTCAGTGGTGGAATGTTTGCCTAGCATACATGTGGCCCTGGGTTCAACCCCAGTACCACAGAGATTATTCTTTAAAAAAAGAAGAAGAAAGAAAGAGTGACGAGTCACTGTGTAAGTTGTGGGCATTCTTTTATGTATGTTACAGGCTCTAAAGAATACACCTGGTTGCCTGTTATTTGGGGAAGACCTATGCAGGTAAATGACATAGATTAGAGGGAAACTTCTTACTAGATAATTAAATTTTTTTCTTTATTTTGAAGTAGTCTCCAGTTTACACAACAGCTTCAAATATGATAAAAAGACCTTTTCCTCCCAAACTATTTGAGAGTCGATGGTGGTATGATGACCATCACCTTGGAAAACTTAAGTGTGTATTTCCTATAAGAACATTCTCTAGCATAAACAGATATAATAAAAAAGACAAAAAAAATTCACATCCCTACTTTTCCAGCATCCAAGTTTCACCAACTATCCAATGTCCTATATAGTGAAAAGATCCAACTCATAACCACATGTGGTCTTTAATTTCCCTCCATTTGGAATAGTCTCTCAGGCTTTTCTCAGCCTTCCTGACCATGAAGATTACAATAAAGAATTCGATTTTAAAAAATTACAAACCAGGGGCCGGAGGGTTAGCTCAGTGGTTCCAGCGCCTGCCTCCCAAGCGCAAGGTCCTGAGTTCGATCCCTGGTAACCACATATAATGCTGGGCGTGGAGACACGCCCACCAACAATCAACACCGCATACCACAGTGCCAGACTTGGTGGCTCACGCCTGTAATCCCAGCACTCGGGAGGCGGAGACAGGAGGATTGCTGAGTTCGCGGCGGCTTGCCTGGGCACCATAGTGAGCTCAGGGCCAGCCTGAACTACAAAGCGAGACCCTGTCTCCAAAAAGCAAAAAATAAAAATAAAAAAATAAAAAATAAATTACAAACCAGTAATTTTATATGATGGGTTTTTTGTTTTGTTTTGTTTTGTTTTTTGTTTTTGAGACAGGGTCTCGCTTTGTAGTTCAGGCTGGCCCTCAGCTCATTATGTAGCCCCGGCAAACCTGGAACTCAGCAGTCCTCCTGCCTCTGCCTCCCAAGTGCTGGGATTACAGGCGTGAGCCACCACGCCTGGCACTGTGGTATGTGGTATTGATGGCTGGTGGGTGTGAGTCACCAAATCCCAGCACTGTATGTGGTTACCGGGATCGAACTCAGGACCTTGCGCTTGCGAGGCAGGCGCCAGAACCACTGAGCTAAATCTCCGGCCCCTTATATGATGGTTTTTGCCAGGCATGCTGGTGTACATTTGTAAACCCAGCACTCAAAAGACTAAGACTGGATTCTGTGAGTTCAAAACCAGCCTCAACTACATAGCAAGACCCTGTCTCAAAAGAACACAAGAAACAAAACATAAACCTGATTGTGTCTGATTTTCTTCATGATTAGATTCAGGTTATGAATTTGGGAGAAGAACCAAGGACACGATACATGATCTTCTTACTGTGTCTATCAGGCAGTACACAAATTAAGAACAAGCTTTATAGATAAAATTAACATTCATAAACTAATTAATGTTTCATAATATTCTACCCTGTTAAAATGTCTTTTTTCCCCTTTGTCATCAATGAATATTATATAGGTAGGTATTCTGAGACTATGTTAATGCTTTGTTCTTTTTTACATTTCCAATTTGTTTTTTAAATTGTAGACTGTTTCCTGTTTCATTACTATGTAACATCTTCTACTTTGGAGGGTGTGGCATGTGAGTCCACCAATTCTTTAACAGATTTTTTTTTTTTAGACAGGGTCTTGCTTTGTAATTCAGGTTGGCCCTGAGCTCACTATGTAGCCCAGGCAAGCCACAAAATCAGCAGTCTTCCTGCCTCAGCCTCCAGAGTGCTGGGATTATAGGTGTGAGCTGCCTTGCCCACACTGTGATATCTGTACTGATTGCTGGTAGACATAAGTCACCACAGCTGGTATTGTTGTATGTGGTTACTAGGGATCAAACTAGGGACCCCGCACTTCCTAGGCAGGCACTGGAACCATGAGCTAAATCTCCAGCCATAATTAACTGATTGGGCTTTCGGTGAGTTCAGCATATTCTTACACCTAATCACGCACCACACAGTTTAACTTGGGTAGTGGTGAAGGGCTTCATCAACCCCAGTAGGACACAGGACTGAGGGTAGGAAGCAACATTTCCCTAATGGAAATGGTGACAGGAAGAATAGAAACTAGATATCCAAGATAATCAGCACCCAGAAGAGTTTCCAAAGTGAATGGGAGGACAAAATACTAAAAAGGGGGACTCTAGCCAGAGGGTATTTGGAGTCTACTGTGGGAAACTCAGAGATTCCCTGAAATGGAAATGCGGTACCAGCAAGTAAAGGGACAATACCTACAACCAGAAGGGGCTTGGCAGAACAGGGAGGCCCCTGCCTGCTAGGGTTTGGCCCTGGAAACAGGTCACTTTGCATGGAGCTGAGACCAGACACAGACAGGCAATTGGAGCACCCGGCTGAGGGCTCTATGTGGGAACAGAGGACCAGCTCTTAGTCAGCATCACATCTTGTCAGGAAACTGACTTGTCTTGGGAAGAGACTGTAGATGAAAGAATGCTCTGTGTATCTGCTGGTCACCAGCCTAGAGTCTGAGCACTGATGGTAACACTGGTAGGGTGGAAGTTGTGGGCAATTGCTGACTTCTTTGTAGACTCTGTTTTTGCAACACGGAAAATATCTACCAAATTACACGAATTTTGCTTGATGCCGCTCATTCTCTTGCTCTCCCCCAGGCTTTTCTCTCTCCACCTCCCAGGCGCAGATCTATGGAGTCTGCTTATCATCCCTGCTTGTTCAGGATATTTTAGGAAACTGTTTGTATGTTGGCAGCTGGCCTTGGCCTAACTGGAGCACACCTCTGCAGACAGACACATTCTACAGATTTCTCACAAAGCAAATATGTTGATTTTGGCATAGACTTTCCCCAACTTATCAGACTATATTGCTTGGTTGACTAGGAGAAAATGTCTAGGGAAAGCACATTTTATGACTTTAATTGTTATTATAGGTGCTTTCAAAAAATAAATCTGTGACCTGTAATATATTTAAGGGAAAGAACTCACATCTGGTTCCGATTAGCTCTGGAGTCTGTTGGCCGATGGAGCAAGGGAGCCTTTTCTGGAAGTCAACTCTGTCTGGGGATTTTGTTTTCACCCAGAGAGGCACAGTGGAGACCTTGTTCTAGAACAAAGACATTAACTGTTAGCGTGACCCCCTCATGGACATGGCAATGTTAACCAGAGACCTTAAAGTCAGAGTCCTGGAGGACTGAGACATGCAAGGTGAAAGGCAAGGGGTAAATGGGTGGAAATAAAGGATTCCAGAATAGTTCGACTTGACACTGGGCATTGTCACTTTATCCTCCATTCACAATGCCCCACAGAAGCATTGGTATAGACGATGGCACCTCTTGTCCTCACTCTAGATAAAAGGACAGAATCATACAAACCTCACAATATATCCATTATGAGCAAGATGGTACCATCTACAACAGACACTCTGCAATATTTTACTCTCTTCTCACAAGGCAATAAAAGCTATAATAAACACGGTGGCACATCTCACTTTCTTTGTAATGAAGATGCCAGGACCAGTGATAAGAATTCGAGCATGGTGTTCCTCATCTTGTAGTTCCAGCTACCCTGGAGGCTGAGGAAAGAGGATTGATTGAGCCCAGGAGTTGTAGGAGGGAGAGAGATATGGGAGGGACAGAAGGAAGGAGAAATGAAAGAAGAGAGGGAAGAAGATAAATAATTCTACAAATGAATAAGTGAAGCCGATAACTGCAATACGACCCACAGACTCTGAGGATTCTAGAAACAATATCTATTGAGGATGAAATGCCTTTCACCTGAACCCTTGTGAATAAAGTCTGCTGGCAATACAATATCTGCCGAACAAGGGCTTTCTAATTCTTCCTGAATCTGACTCTAAGCTGAAGAACAAGGCAGTGCCAGCCTCCAACCCCTTCCTCACCAACTCACATCCTCTCTGTGAACAATGGAGGCAGCAAAGTTCACCTACGCTGGAGTCGCGGGAGAAGATGGCATCCTTTCCTGCTCCCAGGGCGCAAGCGGATCTCCTGGGTGGCCACTTCCCACTGCATGTCCCCGGCCCCACCTTCCCTCTGCCTCTCAAAGGAAATAGTCCAAGTTTTACTAGTCAAACCACTGAACAGAGCAAGGAGGCCCTGGACCAACCTGACTCAGTGGGAAGAAGAGATTCTACCTTCTACTTTCTGTGATAATTGGAACATTCCATTTTTGAGCTGCTCAGTACGGCGTTCAGCTACTAAGCCAAGTGATCACTGAGCATGCGAAATGTGCTGGGCACAGAGGAACCACATTATTAATTTTAGTGTATTAAAACTTAAACTTAGCCATTTGTGGCTGGTGTCTACCATACAGAATGACAGGGCTCTAGGTGAACTAGTCATATGAATACAGGCAAGAGAAAACTACCAGAATTAAATATCTGTACACTTTTATATAATCTTGAGATGGAAGTCATCTTTAGTATAATATCAAAAAAAGAAACAATGAAAGAAAAAAATTGGACTATCTACCTGAAAATGTAAAACTTTGAAATATAAGAAATTCAGTACATGAAAAGACAAAAGGACATGCGCAAGATCTGGAGTTCGATCTCTGGTACTGAGGGGAGAAAAGACAAGAGTTGGGCTGGAGATTTAGCTCCTGGTTCCAGTGCCTGCCTCGCAAGCACAAGGTCCTGAGTTTGATCCCAGTGACCACATACAACAATGTTGGGCGTGGTGACTCACACCCACTAGCAAACAGTACCACATACCACAGTGCCTGGAGTGGTGGCTCATGCCTGTAATCCCAGCACTCGGGAGGCAGAGGCAGGAGGATTGCTGAGCCCCAGGCTTTCCTGGGCTACATAGTGAGCTCAGGGCCAACCTGAACTACAAAGCAAGACTCTGTCTCAAAGAAAAAAAGAAAGACAAAAGTAGAAAAATGTGCTTTGTATATGACCAATAAAGGATTTTATTTATAGATTCCTAGTTAATTAGAAATTAATGGTAATGACATCTTAGAAAAATAAGCAACAGATATGAATAAGAAAACCACAAACCAGACATACACCCATAACCTCAGCTACTCAGGAAGCTGAAGTAGGGAGATCATAAACTCATAGCCAGCACAACCTCTCAGACTCTGTCTCAACATTTTACAAAAATGTTTTTTCAACATTTAAAAATTAAAAGAAAGGGGAAAGGCATGAGGATGTAGCTTGGGGGTAGAGCACTTGCTTAGCATGTAAAAGCCTGAGATTTAATCGCAATCACCACAAAAAGAAAATCACAAAAGAAGAGAAACAGAGGAAATGAAGAGACTTCAACCTCACCATTAGTCACAAATTCATCAAATCGATAATTCATCTAACTTTAAAAAGTATAGCTAGAGGGGGCATCTGAAATGAACAGACACTTCTCAGAGGCAGAAGTTAAAGCAGCTAAGAAACATGAAGAAATGTTCAACATCACTGGTCATTCGAGAAATACAAATGAAAACAACACTGAGATTTCATCTCACTCCACAAAGAATGGCCGCTATTACAAAATCAACCAACAATAAATGCTGGCGAGGCTGTGGGGAGAAAGGAACCCTTCTCCACTGTTGGTGGGATTGCAGACTTGTGCAACCATTGTGGAGATATGTGTGGAGATTTCTCAGAAAACTAGGACTAGGGGTCCATTTGACTCTGCCATCCCCCTGCTAGGAATATACCCAAAAGAATTTAGAAAATCACAGTGGAAAGACAGATGTACACACACCCTTGTTCATAGCAGCTCAGTTCATGATAGCTCAATCTTGGAAACAACCCAAATGCCCATCAACTGGAGACTGGATAAAGAAGATGTGGTTTTTTGAATAAAATAGAGTACTATTCTGCCATAAAGAATGACAAGATTGATTCATTTATGTGCAAATGGATGCACCTGGAGGACACGCTAAGGAGTGAAATCAATAGAGCACAGATAGGCAAATACCGGATCTTCTCGTTGATATGAGCACCGGTAGATGCAAATGAGCTCTAGTAGTATGACAATCTTTTCAGAATGGGAAATTTCCAAAGGAAATTTGGTGTGGGGATATAATGAGGGGAAGGAATAAATATGATTCTGAAAGAAAATAAAAGAGCATGTATATAGGGGGTGGGGAGGTGTGTGTGGGGATATGGGTAAAAATGAGAATTGACTGTGTCATATATTGGTACAAATTCCCCAATGTTATGTGTGAGTGTGAGATGTATGCAAGTTGTACCAATAAAGAATGCAATTTTAAAAAAGTATAGCTAGAGGGATGGGGATGTAACTCAGTGATAGAGCACTTACCTGGCATACACAAAACTGTGGTTGCATCATTGCCCCTCCATATCTCCCTCCCTCTCTCTCTCTCTCTCTCTCTCTCTCTCTCTCTCTCTCTCTCTCTCTCTCTCACACACACACACACACACACACACACACACGCACACACAGAGCTATAGGATTTGGTGGAGAGGTTTAAGGAAGCCAGTATTTTCCTACATTGTACATGCAAGTGTAAATTGATGCAACTTTTCTAGAAAGCATATAGCAATAATTATCAAATTCATATTCTGAGTTCAAATTGAAATGTTTTATAACCCTTGTGTTTATTTTACATGAAGACCCACAAATTAAGGTCCCCACACTTAGGCTGTACAGTAGCAATAGTTTGGCCCCATGTTACTATACTCGGTGGCTTCCCTGAAGGCAAAATAATCATACAAAGGTGGGACAGTGTCTTGAAATCATAAGGGGACCATAATTTCTGTCATTCTCTTAGCACTTCATCAGCTGTGCACCAAGCATTTTATATACAGCACCTTCATTAATTCTCACAGCAACTTTATAAAGCAGCCACTACTTGGCCCAGTTTACAGATGCAGAAACAGCCTCAGGAGTTGTCATCAAGCCACCAGCAATCCAGGGCTGGAAGCTATTTGTGACTCCAAGCTGTCTCTGTTGATGTCAAGGACTCCAGGGCCCAAGGTAGCAATAGGGCCCCTTTGGGGTGAGTCTGTGTCAAATAAGACCCCCACACACAATGCTGCTATCCTGGATCCTCAGGATTAGGAGGATCAACCTTGCAAGGGAGCAAGACAATTCCCAGGGCCACAGTACATCAAGGGACCTATAGAACCCTTAAATGTCCCCTTCCTAGAACCCGAAGGGGAAGAAAAACACACACACACACATATATATCTATACCTATCTATATATAGATATAGGTATAGATATATATACACACATACATATATATGTACACACATATGTATGTACATATAAACATGTATATGTATATATACATGCATGCATACGTACATACACACATACATACATATATGGAGCTAGATTTTAACTAGCCAGAAAAAATTCTAATTTGTTGGGGTTGAAAAGGGTAGAGCTCTCAGAAAAGGAATTTAGGGAATTGAGTGTCCTCAGACTTTTCCATCTGTTCCTGACAAGGACCTGCCAAGTGATGCCGGAATGCTGTGTGTGTGCCCAGCCTTGTCTCACATGCTGGGTGGGGGCTGCAGAATTGCCCTCCCTCTGCTGGTGCTGGTGCTGGTGCTGCTGCTGCTGCTGGTGCTGCTGCTGCTGCTGCTGCTGCTGCTGCTGCTGCTGCTGCTGCTGCTGCTGCTGCTGCTGCTGCTGCTGCTGCTGCTGCTGCTGCTGCTGCTGCTGCTGGAAGGATGGGCGAAGCACTGTGGGGAGGACAGTGAAGGTGGCCAGCTTCCTGCCAGAGCCTAAGATAGTCTGTGTGCTCCCGGGGAAGCGGGTGGGTGGGTAAAGTCAAACACCATTTGGTCTCCATCAAAGCTCAGAAAGCAATTTGGGTCAGCACTGCAGTAGCTCGCCTAGGGCAGCTAGGCCATTGTCCAGAGTGGTTGGACCTGCCACATGCACAGGCCAAGGGCAGGAGAGCCCAGACAAGCAGGGTCTCCAGGAGGGCATGCTGGAAAGAATAGAGGAGAGAAGAGAGATCAGTTTTTATTTTTAATATGACAGATTCATCTCTTTCTTCATGGGAATATGTAGTTTTGTTTCTGTATTTTATGAGGTAGAGCTTTGCTATGTAGTTAGTCCAGGCTGGCCTCAAACATGGCAATCCTGTGTCTCTGCCTCCCCAGTGCTGGAATTAGGGGTGTATGCCACCACGTCCAGCTGTTCATGTGTTTTACATATCGTTTTAAAAAGTAGCTGTGTGAAGTTGGACAGTCAGGCCCAGTGTGTTGAACTTCAACTGCAGTCAGTAGCGGGGCATGAAGCCAGAGATATTCATTCTGAGAAGGCTGCTGTGAGTGTCAGAGATTGGGAACTCACACTTTTCCTGAAAAGCACTCAGGAATTGTTGGTAGGTAATGAAACACCTTTGAACTCTCTGTTCGGGACAGAGGAAAGGAAAGGGAGACTGAGGCTGGAAGCTGTGAGGAGTGTGATCCCTGAGTCTTTCTGACCCCTTGGTGGCCCAAGCTGTTGTTTAGCCGCCCTAGGGTGCTGGTTCTGGCTCACAGAGGACCTGAGGGGAGCAGCGCTGGGTTGGATGACACCCTGTCACACAGCTGAGGAAACGGGCTCCTGGCTTGGCCCTACTACCATTTTGGCATAGTAGCTTTGAGCTCCGGCTCTACTTTTCTGGGCACCAGTTGTCTATCAGTAAGATGGGGTTAAATTCCCCAATCGTCTCATAGTCAATAGGTATTCTTGAGGTCTCACTGTTAGAGACCATCTTCCACTCCTGCAGGTATTAGAAGAAATGCCTTGAGAGACGCAGCCTTTCACCGGGACTTCCCAAAGGGCATGCCATGGTGTGGACTCTAAATAGTATTCCACGGAAATGAAGAGTTCTATGTTCAGCTGAGGATAGGCTTGATGAAACTGAATTCAACAGTCTTTGGTTTAGGGTCTGAGTCTGTTAGTGATTGTGTACTGTGACTGCCAGGGTGAGTGTCAGTGTGTGTATGTGTGTGTGCGTGTGTGTGTGTGCACATGCATGCACATGTATGGCATGCAAAGGTCACCAGACGTTTTAAATAATTAAGCTTATCTTTCTCTTTATTTTCTTCTTTTTTAGGGTAAATACACATAACAAACTTTACTGATTGGTGGCATTAGGTACCTTCTCACTATTGTGTGATTATCAGGACTTTTTCATCTTCCTAAACAGAAACTCTGTCCCATAAATACGCAACTCCTCATTCCCCAATCCCCTGGCTCCCAGAAACCACCATTCTGCTTCCTTTCTATAAATCTGATCCCTCTAGCTCCCCCCTCTAGTGGAACCATACAATATCTGTCCTTCTATAACTAGTTTATTTCACTTAGCATAATGTCCCTGAGGTTCATCCATGTTGAAGCATGCGTCAGAATTTCTTTCTTCCTAAGGCTGGATAGTTTGGGGGCTGTATGTATGTGTTATGTATATACTGCCATAGGTGTTACTAACCCATTCATTCATTGATGGACATGTGGAGTGTTTCTACCTTTTGGCTGTCATGATGAGTATTACTACATGCTGGTGTACAAATATATGTATGAATCTCCACACTGAAATCACATCTCTTGGGCTAGTATTCTGTAGGAACAGTACTCTTTAGAGTTTGGATGAAGCACTATTAAGAAAATTCTTGAATCTTCTAGGGACATATCTTCCTTGAATGACGCCAGAGGGAAATATCCAGGATTAGGAATTAAGATGCCCATTTCTCCCCGACCTCTGTGGGCCTTAGTTTCTGCCATGGTTAAATAAATGTGATAAACGAGATGATCTTTGGAAACCAAAGATCCTCTGACCTCATACCCCCCCCCCACACACACACATACAGGAGCGGGACAGTGAGAGAAGGGGGAGGGCAGCTAGGGAACAGAAAGGGGAAAAAGATGTTAGCATTCAGCAAGGAATCCTTTAATGTCTTTGTCCTTTAACCTTGACAGTTTAATTTTTTAATTTTTTTTTAAAGTGAAGGGCCTCATGCATACTAGGCAAGTGCTCCACTACTAAAATTCATTCCTGGCCCTTATTTTCTTTTACGAGGGAAAATAATAAAATGATATTTAGCTCTTTCTCACCTTGATGCTTCAGGACCCAAAAGTTCCTAGCAAGTTCTCCCAGAGTTGTTCTCTCTTTTCTAGAGCTGGTATCAAGGCCGTGAACCTCCCTTCTCCTCTTCCTCCTCCTCCTCCTCCTCCTCCTTTTTCTCCTCCTCCCCTCAGGGAGGCTCCAAGCCAGTGGGAGGCAGAAAACTGCTGTTTCTGGCTCTCCTCTTCTCTCAGAGCAGCTTTCCTTTCTCCCACCATTAGGAGCACGAAGCAGAATCGTCCCACACGTCTGCCTGCGAGGGTACTGAGGGGGAAGCTCAGGAGCCACCCTTTTCCCATGAGAAATGAGTGTTTTTTCCACTTTCCTTGTCAAAAGCAGAGTTTCCCCTCTCCCAATGGGAATTACTGGGTGTGCCTTGAATTTTAAATATAATACCCAGGTTTATACATTAAGCAAGCTTTGCCTGGTTCCCTTGGTAACAGCTCTAAGTTGGAAAGCTCAGCATAGCTCATTCTAAAGGGACAAGTGCATGTCATTATTATGGCATCCCACTGATCCAGAGAGGAAGAAATCCTAACCTTTCAGAACAATCGAAATCTCAAATTAAGCCTTGAAGCAACACAAGAGAATCTGAGCCCCTGGAATTACCTTCACAAAGTCCCACGCTAAAGATGAGACCTTCCTTGCAAGAACAGCCTTTGGATCCTGAGATTCTTCTATTTATTCTTTTTTTTTAACATTTTGATTAACATATGCTCATTGTGCGTAAGATGGATCGTAAGTAATATTTCAATATGCATATGATGTGCACTAATCAAATCCAGCATCCTTTTTTCCCACCCTTCCATCCTCTAATAATTATTATTCTATATGCAGATTAACATTTTTTAACAGCCACATTTACTCTCTCTTAACACATCCTGCTCAGCAGCAAAGATTAAACTGGGAAGGGGACAGCTGAAGCCAGACACAGTTGTAGTAAAGTCAAACCATTTGTAGCCTGAAGACAAAGGAAACAGAAAAACTTTTTTTTTTTTTTTTTTTTGAGACAGGGTCTTGCTTTGTAGTTCACACTGGCCCTGAGCTCACTATGTAGCCCAGGCAAGCCTCAAACTCAGCAATCCTCCTGTCTCTGCCTCCCAAATCCTGGGATTACAGGTGTGAGCCACCACACCTGGCACTGTGGTATGTGGTATTGATTGCTGGTGGGCGTGAGTCACTACGCCCAGCATTGTATGTGGTTACCCAGACCAAACTCAAGGATTTACGCTCACAAGACAGGTATTGGAACCACTGAGCTAAGTCTCCGGCCCCAGAAAAACTTTCTTAAAAAATCATGATATAGCACTGTGCTGTGACATTTCTGACATATTCCAATCAAAATGGATAAACTAAGTAAAATGTTGGGTTTTTCTCAAGACAAGTGTTAGTTATCCAGAAAACTCAGCTGCTTTTAAAGAACTCAGTGCCAGTTGAGATACATAATGAAAGCCCCATTAGGTTTCAAACCCAAAAAGCCAGCAAGGTATTCAAAGATTTCAAATCCATATCAACCAGATCAATCTTCAAGGGTGTGTATGAGGCTCGGGAATAGGTGAGGCATTAACTGGCTAAGAGAGAAGCGCTAGATTTTTATGAAAGTTTGATGGTTCTTAAAGGAAAACTAACTTTAACTTTAAAAAAAAAAAAAGCATTCATCATTTTGCATTGCTAGGAATGGAATCCATAGCATCAGGCAGGCTCAACAAGGGCTCTACACCTAGCACAACTCCAGTCCTAAAACTGACATTTTAGAAACATCCATGGCCTTTCTACTGAGGGAGAGGTTGAGAGGTTCCCCTGAGGGTGTGACAGTGTTGGTTTAGGGGAAGTACTTCAATGGGCCTTTGGCTGCTAAAGGTAAATGTCTGTTGGGGTGAGGACCTAACCATCTTTTTTTTTTTTTTTTTTTTTTTTTTTAAGACAGCATCTCACTTTGTAGTTCAGGGTGGCCCTGAGCTCACTATGTAGCCCAGGCAAGCCTTGAACCTAGCAGTCCTCCTGCCTCTGCTTTCCAAGTGCTGGGATTACAGGCGTGAGCCACCACACCCAGCACTGTGGTGTGTGGCACTGATTGCTGGTGGGCGTAAATCACCATACCCGGTACTGTTGTATGTGGTTAACAGAGATCGAACTCAGGACCTTGTGCTTGTTAGGCAGGCACTGGAACCACTGAGCTAAATTTCTGGCCCAGAACCTGACCATCTTCACCAGGGCAGAGTACAGTACCCCACAGCCCTGTTTCTAAAACTCCTTTCTGTCCTGTGCAGATGTGTGATGTGGTCATATCTGAAAAAGAAGACCCAGGCATAACTGCTTCACTGCAGGCTGAGCCAGATACCTAAAAGTGGCAGGTTCCCAAGACTTCCCTGATGGTCCCACACACCTCCAGTATGCCCCACAACTCACTGGAGGGAAAAGTCTGACCCCACACCGTTGGTGGGTGTGTAATGAATACAACTGTTCTAGAAATCTGGGCAGTGGTTCCCTTGAAAGAACTCAAAGCCGAATTCCCAGGCAGCCTGGCAATCCCACTCAGGGCATTCACCCAAAAGAAGTCAGATTGGCTGTTGAGAAGACATTGGCACTTTCATTTCACAGCAGCACTAGTCATGATGGCCACTTTATGGAATCAACCAAAGTGCTCATCAGCAGATGAATGGAGAAAGAAAATGTGGTCCATACACAATAGGATCCTATTGAGCCTTCAATGAGAAGGAAATCCAGTCACTTGTAGCCACTGAATGGGAGCAGAGAACATTATGCTAAACAGAACAAGCCAGGCATAGAAAGACAAATACCACATGTTCCCAATTACATGTGGAATCCACAGCAATCAAACTCATAGAAAACAGAAATTAGACATGTCCTACAAACATGTACTAATAAAATATTTTTTAATTAAAAAAGAAGCAGAGGGTAGAGTGAGTGGTAGTTATCAGAAACTGGGAATGGGAGGAATGGAAGACAATGGTCAATGAGCACAAACTCTGTTACAGAGAACAGGTTTTCGCTTTTATGTTCTTTTGCACCGCCTGGTGAATATAGTTAAAAATAGTATATTGTACATTCTAAAATTGTGGAAAGTAAATTTACACTATTTCATCACAAAAAAATGCCAAGTACTTGAGGTGGTAGATACATTCATGGACTTGATTAACCCACATTATATTCATACATTAAAACATCACTGGGCACAATTTAAAATAAAATAAATGGCAACTATAGAAGGTAGACTTTAAGAAATCTGCAGCTTCCAGAGTGTTAGCCATTAACAGCAGAAGACAAGTGCATCAGCCTGGGGTGGGGGTGAGGTGGGATTGACATGTTCCTTTGAAAGTAATGGAGCTTTCATGATCAGTCATCTTGGGGTCAAAAATGGGGGCTTGGATGGAGCTTTGAACTGCTGGAAAGAAAACTGCTTCCCTTTGTGGAACCTTGGGAAGTAAAATCATGAGTTTTTTTTCTAGGTCTTCCCACTGTGGGGATTAAAAGGGATTCTCTAACAGGGAACATGTCAGGGGCCCCAGAGAAAAATTTAGGATTGCAAGATAAAATGCTGAACACAGTTAAATTTGAATATCAGATTAACAAGTAATATCACAGCGTATGTATGTCTCAAATACCTACTGGTTCTGAAGGTTGCATAGGATGTATTTATACTAAAGAATTATTTGTTGTTGGTCTGAAATTCAAATTTAACTGGACATCTTGCATTCAACCAGCAAACCTAAGAAGACTGTCGTTCTGTTACCTCCATGTTATTGGTAATCTCCCTAAATATTTAATTCTGCCTCATCTCAGTCTGGGCCACGTTAGGGGAAGAGGCCTGTGCCAAGGGCTGGAATAGCACCACACTGGAAATACCTCAGGATCCAGTTAAATTGAGGAGAGGTCCCTCAGGAAAGAAAAAGGGAGAAGAACCCAGGATCTCAAAGCTAACTGGGGAAAGTGGTCATTTCTTCTAGAGTCCTACAAAGGACAATGGGGCAAAGTGTTGGCAAGGAGGCTAGGTCTGGGCTGGGTGATCTGGATACTGAATAGTTTGTAATCTCACAAGCTAGAGAAGTCTGGAACACTTGGATTCCAAGAATAACTGAAGACATCAAGGTGAGGAACATCTCTCTCTCTCTCCCTTTTTTTTTTTTTTTTTTTTTTTTTTGAGAAAGGGTTTTGCTGTGTAGTTCAGGCTGGCCCTAAGCTCACTATGTAACCCAGGCAAGCCTTGAACTCACAGCAATCCTCCTGCCTCTGCCTCCCGAGTGCTGAGATTACAGGCATGAGCCACCACATCAAGCATTGTGATATGTGTATCAGGGATCAAACTTGGGACCTTGTGCTTGCCAGACAGACGCTGGAACCACTGAACTAAATCCCCAGCCAGGAATATTTCTAATCAAGACACTCCTTTACCTTGCAAAGTGCTATAAAGGTCTTCATGGTGGTAACTGTGGCTAAACCTTTTTCCAGGTGCTTCCACTCCCTCACTCCCTCACTTCCTCTCTTCCTCTCTCCCTATCTCCCTATCTCCCTGTCTCCCTCTCTCCCTCTCTCCCTCTCTCCCTCTCTCCCTCTCTCCCTCCCTCCTTCTCCTGGCAGACAAGTAGATACAATGGGCCTTTAAGAAACTACAATGAGGCAGATGACACAGATGATGCAGACAAATTATACATTGCTAAATGCTACTTCTGCCCTTGTGCCTAATCACACTGCCATGAGCACTGCTCCTGCCCTCTCATCCAATCATATCCCAAGCCGCCCTATATGTAAATGTCTGTAACTTCCATAATAAACAGGGAAGCTTCTCAACCAACACAGAGTCTGGGAGTTGTGATTCCGCATCCCCGTTCACCCTCCTGAGGTCATCAGACCAGGGAGATGGTAAGGTAACCAGCCTGGCCGGATGGCAGGTAAGCTTTTTCAAGATTGTTTAAGACCAGCCACTTTCCACCTATGGGCCCCAGGCATAGTGACATTCTTATAAACTCAGCACTTGGGAGGTTGAGGCAGAGGATTATGGTGAGTTTGAGGCCAGCCTGGAATATACAGCGAGACTTTGTCTCAAATGAAACAAAACAAAACAAAACAAATGGGCCTGCAAGAAAGTCCTTTCATCGGTGACCTGTCACAATGCAAGTATGGTCTGCTTTTGCTGGTCATGCAGCTGTCCCTGTTGTCTGTTTTAGTGGGGTCTTAAATTGAGAATAGAGGATGTTAGATACCCAGTGTACTCTGAAGAAGGGCTCCAGACCATCTCCACAGAACCTTCAGGAGAAAGACCCAGTGAAGCAACTGGCTACTGCTCCGTGCAGAGCCTCAACCCCTACAGACCTGTACCCAGGAATTGCAAAGGAGGGTTCCCCTGAATCATCTTGGGACAAGGAATAGGAGGAGAGACCTTCCCTGTTCTCTAGCCCAGTTAAGCAGACCTTCATGTTCTTGCAGGACTTAAAGCCTGACACAGAGCATAGAGCAAAAATGAACCATAATTGCATTGTGATGGGTCACCGATGAGAGGACTTTCTCGTGGGCCCATTTTGTTTTGTTTGTTTCATTTGAGATGAAGTCTCCCTATGTATTCCAGGCTGTCCTCAAACTCACCATAATCCTCTGCCTCAACCTCCCAAGTGCTGAGTTTATGAAATTGTCACTATGCCTGGCTCCCATAGGTGGAAAGTGGCTTGTCTTAATCTTGAGAACAGTTACCACCATGAATCTACAAAGAATTATAATGGATGAAATAAGTCAGACCCCCTCAAATACATAGTCTATGATTCATTTGTATAAAACTAAATCCACCAATAGCAGATAGATTTTGATTGCCAATACAGAGCAATCAGGAAAGAGGAGACAGTCAGTTATGAGTGGTTAGCCAGATAGCCTTTTGCCAGGGACAGAAGGCAGGGCTGGAAAATGCCTCAATAGGAATTCTCTGGGAAATCCAGCACCCACCACACCCAGAGAGCCCTAAAGCCAGGTAACATTTTTTCCTGCCTTTTATCTCCCAGCCACTCAACTCCCATTTTGCAAGAGCTTGAGGCAGAGAGGCCCTAGGCAGAGGCATGGAAGAGTACCAAGAGAAAGGAGCTGTCAACCATGACTCCTTTCCCTATTCCAGACTTCAAACCAGGGCAGCAGAGTAGTTGTCTAATGATTGAGAGACTAGAGGACTGACGTTAGAGTTGATATCCATTTTTAAATCTCTAATGATGAATAGTTAATCCTGCAACTCTGCCTTGTGGAAAAAATTAAGTTGTTTCCTGGTTTGCACACCAAAGATTCTAACTCCTTCGATGACCAGATATGTTTTATTATCAGAGACCACTTATCTGATCTGCTATACCTACTGAGCTTTACAGGAGCTGCAGAATATTCTTAATTACTTCCATGGGAAATAAAGAAAAATCACACAGATAGGAATATTGCCAGCTAAGGAGTTTTGGGGGTGTTTTGTTTTGTTTTTAGTTCTTTTGAAACAGGGTCTCACTATGTAGTTCGGGCTGGCCTTGAAATCACTCTATAGCCCAGGCTGGCCTCAAACTCAGCAACTGTTCTGCCTTAGCCTCCCAAGTGCTGACCTTACAGGATATGCCACCACCAAGCCACTTTGTGAGCAATAAATTGAGGTGGTCAAGAACATGGATTGGATTTGAATCCTGGTTGTATGACCTTGAGCAAGTTACACTATCTCTGGGTCGCTTGGTTCCCTAGTCTGTGAAATGGGAATGGTACTAATTAGCTTGATTAAGCTGTTTGTAAGACCAAACAACTCCAAAACCCCAGGGGCTCATAACAGCAAATGTTCATATCATGATATCTATCACAGATTATCTTGGCAGGACTGGAAGAACAGCCTTATTGGAATGTTGCTGATAATTCAGCCAGCAAGAAAAGAATAGTTTTTAGGCTTTTCTTAAGAAATGACATAGGTCATTTCTGTTTGCATTTCTTCAGACAACACCAGTCACAATGTAAAGCTTGATGTCAACATTTTGGAGAGGTATAATTCTCACAAAAAGAAATGTGGAGACTATTTGGGACAATAATTAGTCTACTACAGTATCTATCTACATAAAGTGCTTCCATTTGTAACTCAGAAGACTGGGTAAATGCTATATAAGGGCCATTACTAATATATCTTTTCCACTTGACTTTATTTGGTAGTTTTCCTAAAAAGGGCATTCACTTTCAGGCCCTTATTCAAAACATTCCCTACCTCAGGAATTGTCCAATTTTAAGATCTACCAAACACCATGGAGGAACCCTAATGAAGAAGTACAGTATTTGTTGAAATCTGGATCTCAGAGCCTGATTTGGGGTCTTGCAGAGATATTCAAATGAGGAGGAATAAATATTGCTGTTTCCCTGGCCAGGCCTTGCCTATCTTTTCCCAGAGAGACAGACATCAAGGTAATGGGCAATCGCATCTCAGCTATTTCAGGATGACGAGGCCTATAGAGCACAGCCTCTGCAAAGTTATTCTTAACTTGCTCGTCTGGAGGCTGACAGTAATAGCTTCGCTTCTGTCAAAGCTTAGACTGTGGAGGGAGTGAGGCCGGGCTCTGGGCCAGGCACTCTGTTTCCTCTCCCTGTTGCACTCAGCATTCTCTAATCCTTTTCCATGAAGCTCCATAGAGAGTCACACTGCTTTAGACATGGAAGTTCTTCCTGGTATGTGTTACATTTGGGATTTTCAGCCAGGCAATCAAAGTCTGGGGCAGGGGGCTGTCACTAGATCAGAGGAAAGTGATACTTTTCACCATCCTTGAGCCACAAGAGTACCACTGGACAGAGCCATCTGGGGGGATCTCAAAGACACTCTTCAGCCCTCTGAATATTTGGGGTTTTTAAATTTTTTTATTTTACCCTCTCAGAACCTTTTAATCTCTCCCATCTAGAGAATGCAAGAGAGCAAAACTGACTACTGCAAGTGGGAGAAAGATAAATGAAATATATCTCAGTTCTTCTCAGGACAGCTTTAATGTCCTCTTTCTTTCAATGGGTTGCACATCATTCTAGAATACATCATACAGCTAGGCTCTCTTTCACCTTATTTCTTTACTCCCTATCAGTTCTACTCAGAAGGACAAATGTTCATAGATTATTACCTGATGAATAAAATGGGTAGTACTGACCAAGAGCTTTAGGAAACACACACACATGCTCACACATACATGCACGCATGCACACACACATTTGAACCTCAGTCCAGTCCTTCATAAGCTCTATACTAGTAAGTTCATAAGTATATCCATTGTGGGGACAAGGTGATAAGGCTGTCAAGAGCAACAGACAGTAGGGCAATGGAGGCTTCCTAGAGGAGGTGGGCTTTTGAGGTGGGTTTTTGAAAGGTCATGTTACGGGTTGAATTATGTGCCTCAGAAAATTTGTTCATGTTCTGATCTCTGGTAGTTGTGAATATGAGTTTATTTGGAAATAGAGTCCTTATAGACATAATCAAGTTTAGATGGGTATTATTTGGGATTAGGAGATCCCCTAATCTAGTAATTTGTGCCTTTTTAAAAGAGGGAGATTTGGCAACAGACACAAATACAAGGAGACTGCCATGAGACAACAGAGGTGGAGGTTGGAATAATACCAGCCAAGGAATGGCCAGGATCTCTAACAGCCAGTAGAAGTCAGGAAAAGGCCAGTGTGGATTTTCTCCTGGAACCTTCAGAGAAAGCATGACAATGCTGAACCCCTTGATTTCAGACTTCTGACCTCCAGAACTGTGAGAGAAAACATTTCTGTTGGTTTAAGCCAACTAGTTTATAGTTATTTCTTATGGCAATGTACATAGGAACCTGGATTTTGCGATGGAGGAGAAGACCCCATGTAGACAGTCACTATGAGAATATTAAATATGAAAGCTTTTGGTGTCTTTGAGGAAATATAGTAACTAGTATTTTTTTTTGAGACAAGGTCTCACTATGTAGTTCAGGCTACCTTGACTCACTATGTAGCTCAGGCTGGCTTCAAACTCATAGTGATCCTCCTGTCTCTGCCTACCAAGGACTGGGATTACAGGCATCTGCCACCATGCCTAGCAGTAACTAGTATTTTTGTGTGCCTGTAGCAAAGCAGATGAAAAGAAAGGAAAAGCTGAATATAATGGAAGATGGCAATGGAAATATAGACTGAGGGGTTTGATGGCAGGCTAAGGAGTTTCAGCCGAGAAGCCACAAATCTTTTTACGTGTTTGTTTGCTTGATTGGTTGGTTGGTTGGTTGGTTGGTTGGTTGGATTTTGTTTTGGTTTTAGTTTTTTTAAACTGGGATCTTGCTATAAAGTTCAGGCAGGCCTTAAACACACTACGCTGGGTGAGAATTCACAACAATCCTACTGCCTCAACCTCCCAAGTACTGGGACTATAGTCGTACGCCATCACACCCAGATGACTATTTTCAACTGGAATCTGCACTGCTTGGGGTAAATTTACCCATTATTCTGGGGTAAGACTTTACCATCCCAGTACAACTTTGAGTTTCTTTCTCCTCCTTTCCCTTGTTTTTTTCCCAGTAACATTAGCTGATTCTGGGTTTAATGTCACTGGACAGGTAGCCCAAAGTTAGGGACAGGTTCTAATCTGTTTTTGCATCCTCAGCACATAGCACAGTGTCTTGATTACTTTCTCCTTGTTAAAACAAAATACCAACACTCCAAATTTAAAGGAGGAAGGATCATTTCAGGTCACAGTTTGCAGACGTTTC
Source organism: Thryonomys swinderianus (assembly GCA_004025085.1). Lineage (NCBI taxonomy): Eukaryota > Metazoa > Chordata > Mammalia > Rodentia > Thryonomyidae > Thryonomys > Thryonomys swinderianus. The sequence continues at coordinate 29,606 of PVIC010007040.1, read as the reverse complement.
AGTCCATATTTGGCTGGCTCTATGGCAACCTGGCAAGCAGAGGAGAAATAGTTCATGGTGGGACAGGCAGGAAGCAGCAAGGTTTTCTTCTTTTCGCTTTCTGTACCATCCAAACTACAAATCTATTGCTTGGTGCCACCCACTCCCCAGGTGGGTCTTCTCTGTTGAGTAAATCCACCCACTCCCCAGGTGGGTCTTCTCTGTTGAGTAAATCCACATCCAGAACTATGCTAAACCCATCAGTGGACTAATCCAGTATCACACACCCATGATCCAGTCACTTCCAGAACCCCCACCTAAGAGTACGTGAAGCTTTGGGGGTAGAGTCAATATAAACCATAATACACAGTGTAGTTAACATATATTGTTCAAGACTTTAGCTGTATTGGCAATCAGAAAACACTGGCTTACCCAACAGGGATGAAAAGGAGTTATGTTCATTTCCCAGTGGTGCTATAACAACTAACCAAAACTTGTATGGCCTAAAACAACAGAGATTTATTTCCTCACTGGAGGTTAAAGGTCTGAAATTAAGGAATCAGAAAAGTTAGTTCCTTCTGGGGCTCCCAGAGAAACTCTGTTCCATGTTTCTTTCTTATCCTTAGGCATCATCAGCAATCTTGTGCATTCCTTGCCCTGTAAATACATGGTGCCAATCTCTGCCTCCACCATCACATGGCATCCTTCTTACATGCTTGTATGTACACCTCTGCACATCTCCATACAAATACTTGTCATATTGGACTAGGACTCACCCCAAGAGCAGTTTCATCTAACTTCACTACATACACAAGGACCTTATGCTCACAAAAAGTCACTTTTTTGGTACAGGGGATCGAAATCAGGTCCTTGTGCTTCCAAAGTAAATGTGGTAACACTTGAGCTAAATCCCCAGCCTTAGTCTCTGTATCTTCAATGCTCAGATAGGCTTTCTGGATGATGGCCACTCAAAGCTCAAGGACACAAGTGTATGGTGCTGGTACCCATGAGGTTGGGCAGGGAAAAGGCAATAAACAACTCTAGTGCTGGAGGAGACCCTAGGGATAGTGAATTAGGGAAGAGCCATGGTTCTTGAGTGCTGTGAATTGAATGCTATTTGTTTCCCCAAAAGTATGTACACTGGAAGCTTGATCTTCATTGTGGTGATGTGGGAAAGTGGGACCTTTAAGAGGCAGAACTTAGTGGAAGGACCTTATGTCAGCTGGGGGTGTGGTCTTGGAAGATTGCAGGACCCAGTCTCTCTCTGGCTCCCTGTTTCAATATATTCATTTTCTTTTTGCAGTATTTGGGCCCTGTGCTTCCAAAGTAGGCATGGTGCCACTTGAGCTGAATCTCCAGCCCTCAAGATATTATTTTTGAACCAGGTGTGGTAGTGAACACTTGTACCTAGCCCTTACAATGCTGATGCAAGAAGATCACCATAAATTTGAGGCTAGCCTGGGCTAAATCTTGAGTTTAAGATCAGCCTAAACTACATAGCAAGACAGTGTTTAAAAAAAAAAGATGCTATTCTTCCTCTGTATGTGACCCTCATCAGAGCCTGCACTCTTTTATCCACCCAAAACTATGAGCTACATAAGCTTCTACTTTATAAAGTTAGCTGCTTCAAGTATTTTGTTATTGTAACACAAAACCGCTTAATACAATGAGGAGGGCAAGCTAAAGATGACCTGAATAAGCAACAGAGATGGGGAAGAGTAATGCCCATAGGACAAAGCCATTATGGAAACCTAGACAACTCATCATATAGTTGGGACAGATCTCTGTCTTTAAAGGGTCCCATAAAATATAGATATGTAGGTTTGAGGAAAAGTACTCTTTTGATGTAGAGTTTGCCATCTCCTGCCAGGCTGAGTGGGAGGGGATCTGTTGTTTTCCCTGTCCACATAAACAACTTCTGTCCCACATTTCTTTGGTGATGGCACCATTCTTTATCTTTAAGATAATTCCCACCACCACCACCACCACCTCTAGTTTGTGTGGGTCTCAATAGCCAGGACCAAGCAGTCAGAAGAGTTCCTCCCATCAGCCACAGCGACTGTGCAGGGAAGGCCTCCTGTGTGTCTAGTGAGTCCTCGTTGCCAGACATATTCTGGAACTACTGGGAAAAATAAGTGCTCATTTCCATTAAGGGGAGAGATGCTAACTGGAAGGACAGAATTGGGAGGCTGCTCGGGACCATCTGTGCAGCCACATGGAGGCGCCTGCCCCAGAGGGAGATCAGGTGGGAGACAGCAGAGCTGAGAAACAGAGAGAACTGGAGGTCTGGGACATGGCTCAAGCAAATGCCTCTACAGCACTGAAGTAATGTCCTTCTGGACACTTCACAGAACCCACATGGGGTGGTGGATTCCCATCTTTGCTTCTGCTAGTGAGTGGGGCTTCCCTCATCTACAGCAGGAGTTCAGATTCTACTTTAAAACCTCAGTTGGAATGGATCTAAGGTAGCTCTGGAACCTCCAGGATGTTAGGGAAGAGTGTTGTGGGCTGCATTTTCTTCTCCTGCTCCAAAATGTTTGGTTAAGAAGAAGTCAAAGACTGGGTCGGTGTTCTTTGAATTGTTGTGGTTTTATACACTGTACCTAGTACCTCCCCTGGTTGTGGTGATGTGAGCCACTCTGAGCCTTTCTCTGAATTTCTTGGCCTGTATGGCTAATACCGAGTCATCAGCACCTTTGGTAAATGAAGGTTTTATTTAATTCCACGTGAATACCTTGCATTTAATGCTTCTTATTTTCACACCTCATCAGATCTTCATGACAACCACAAAGGGGAGGCAAGACTGATGTTATAATTATGGTTATTACTGCTGATCTATAGATGAGGAAACTAAACTAGGGATTTATAGAGATAAGGGCCTGTAGTGTGATTCCACTGAACCATGATCACAAAGAAGTGAAAATAGACCATTCATCTATTTATTCACCTACTTGTCAAACAAATATTTACTAAGAATCTATAAGAGCCTAGTTTTTTGCTAATTTCAATAGTGAATTTTAATGAGTAAATAAGATCTGTCCACTTTTAAATGTACCCTAGTGTATGAGGAATGTTAAAGATACATTTCCAAACTAAAATGTTGGAAAGGCATAAAGGGTAGGTTTTAGGAGAGGCCTCGGTAGGATGCCATGGAAACTCAGGAGAGACAGAATATTTCCACTGGAGAAATGGACATACTCTGTAGACATCCTGGGTCCCCAAAACCCTCACTTAACGGTTCAAGATGACAACAGTTTTATTATAACTCCTAACTGCATAGGCTGGGAATTTGGGTTGGGCGTGGCTGAGTGATTCTTCTGTCCTGTAGAACATCCCCTGTCCTGTAGAACACACACACACACACACACACACACACACACACACAATGCATATACAGTGAAACCCTGTCTCAAAAAAACCAAATGAACAAACAATAAAAAAGACTGCTTCCCTCATATTCTTGCTGTCTTGGAAAAAATGGCGGAAGGCTGGGCTTAAGTGAGTTCTTTTCCTTCTCCATGTAGTTTGAGGGTCTGTCCAGCAGACCAGGTTCTAAAACAGGAGGGTTCTAAGAGACAAGAGCTAGACATTGCTGATCTCTTAGTCTTGTTCCTGGAGACTGGCATAACATCATTTCTGTCATTTTTACAGGTCCAAGTAGTCTCAGAGCCCAACCAGTTTCAATGGCTGAGACATGTGCTTACTTCATTATCAAAAACACGGACCCATCTCTCATTTCCCACAGGTAACCACAGTGGAAGTGGTCAGAGCATGACAGGTGGACAGTGAATTATAGCCATCCCAGCACTTGACAACCACTTGGAGTCATTCACTTATCAAATATTTACTGAGCATTTACGATGTGTCAGACAATGTGATAGACACTGGGGACACAGGAGAGAACAAGACAGATAAAAATCTCCACCTCCACAGTGTTCCTAGGCAAGTGGATTAGGAGTGACAGATGGCACGGAGGTTCCCAGCATCTGTACCTGCAGCCCGGTGTAAGGGAGCCCAGGAGGCCAGTTTACGTTCAAGTTTGGTAGCACAACCAAGAAACTAACAGCTCAATTCTCCTGGCACTCTGGCTGAAATCACAACCACAGTAACAGCCCTCCAACTGCAAGTTCTTGAGGAAATCCAGGATTTTGCTTCCAACCACAGGCAGTGCCTATGAGATTACAAAGAAAAAGGCAGGCATTTGAACAAACTCATAGACTTCCTGCCTTTCATGAGCAGGAAAAGCATGTGAAATCATGCATATCCACAGTCCACTGTCAGAAATACTCCAGTAGCAAGGAAGGCTCTCAAGCTAGAATTTACACTCAGTTTAATCTTCTAGCGCATGTTACCTCAATAACCTCTCCACTGAGCCCATTAAAAAGCAAACAGTGCTCGCTTCGGCAGCACGTATACTAAAAAAAGCAAACAAACAACACCAACAAACTCTAAAAGTTTCTGGATTTAAGAAACTCAGATCAGTCCTGTTCCAAAGTAGATTCAAAGGTCCACAATATATTCTTGAGTTTATTTATTTTTGAGAGAGGGTCTTATTGCATAGTTTAAATTGGCCTTGAACTCACTCTGTAGATCAAGCTGGCCTCATACTCCTGCCTCAGCCTCCTGAGTGCTGGGATTATAGGCATATCCCACCATGTCCAGCTATTGAGTTTTTGTTTGTGTATTTGGTTTTATTTATTTATTTATTTATTTTTGGTTTGTGTGTGTGTGTGTGTGTGTGTGTGTGTGTGTGTGTGTGGTACAGAGGATCAAACTTGGGGCCTTGTGCATCCAAAGTTGGTGTAGTATCACTTGAGCTAAATCCCCAGCCCTGTGTATTAGGGTTTTTTTTAAGTACCTCACTAAGATAAATAACATTTTAGGAAAAAAAAACTTTGTACATAAATTTGTGTTCTTTCTGCATAGCACAGGGTATGGAAGGACCCTGCATCAGTCAGAACAAGTAAGATTTCATCTCAGTTCTAAGTGACCTTACAGATCTTAAGAGTTTGGCACAATAAAGGCTTCCTTTTCAAATCTGCCACTGGTCGTCACAAGCTGGCAATGATTTGTGTTCTCTGCACTCTGCAATCCAACTTTCTGGAACATCCCATGGCAGAAAGAATAGAGAACACAGCAAATATGAACACTGCACTAGATTTTAAGAAGTCACACATATGTAATACTAGTAACTTCTACTAGTAGCTCATTGGTCAAGTAGGTCGTGCCTAAGAAGCCAAATGCAAGGGGCATATATTCCCTCCTCACAGTAGGAAAGTGAGTGGTAGTACAAAATCCTGTATCAAGGCTGTGGGGTAGCTCAGTGGTAGAGCCCTTGCCTGGCATGAATGACATCCTGGGTTTGATTTATAGCTCTGAAAAAAAAATTAAAAGTCACCACAGATACCTAATGAACTATGTATAGTATCTATTTTCAGTCTCAGCTGGGAGGAGCAGTGAAGGAGCATTTTGCCTTTCACTTTATACATATCTATATTATATTATGTTATTTTTTTGAGACAGGGTCTTTCTTTGTAGTTCAGGCTGGCCCTAAGCTCACTATGTAACCCAGGCAAACCTCGAACTCATAGCTATCTTCCTGCCTCTGCCTCCCACGTGCTGGGATTACAAGTGTGAGTCACCATGCCCAGTCATAGCTACATTATTTTAATGTCTTCCCAAAAGTGTATAAGGAAAAATAGGTTTTAGATCTTATTTACTTTTAAGCATATTTTATGGGAGAATCCAAACATGTAAAATAGGAGCCCCATGACATATATATTGCCCAGTGTCCCACCAATTCTTAATTCATGGACAATCTTATTTCAACAATAATGCTACTCCCTCTCCCATACAGATTATTTTGAATAAACCTCATATATCATATTCTTTTGTTCTAAATCTTTTATTGTGAGTCTCTAAGTAGGATCTTTACAAATAACCACAATATCATTATCAGTACTGAAAAAATAATAATTTCATGATATCATCTATCAAATCAGTGTTCAAACTCACTTAAGTGTGTAGGTGTGTATGTGTGCATGTGTGTATACAGGTTGTTTGAATCAAGTTCCAAATGAGGACTACACATTATTTTTGTTGATAAATATTTTTTTTTTGTTTACTTGGTTGGTTTAATTTTTGAGATACGCTGGTCTTGTATCCCAATCATGGTAATCCTTCTGCCTCAGCCTCCTGATTCCTGGGATCATAGGCATGTGCCATCATATACAGCTACCCTTTTATCTTTTTTTAAAAATTGAATTTTTTGGTACCAGGTGTGGTGGCTCACACCTGTAATCCCAGCACTCGGGAGCCAGAGACAGGAGGATTGCTGAGTTCGAGGCTTGCCTGGGCTACATAGTGAGCTCAGGGCCAGCCTGAACTGCAAAGCGAGACCCTGTCTCAAAAAAAAAATGAATTTTTTTGGTACATTTTAGGTATTTGATCTTATCTATATGTCTCTCTTCCATCTCTTTCTCCTTCTTTAAAAATTTTCTTGCAAATTGTTGTTGAAGGAATAAGGTTGTCTTACAAAAAATCTTCAGTTTTACCTTTCCAGATTGCTTTCCTGTTGTCTATTTAACATGTTTCTCCACCCTCTTGCTGTGTGTTTTGCCCATCAAAACTCTGGTTGAAATTTAATCCCCATTGCAAAGTATTAAGAGAGTGCAAACAACCCAGTAACTCATATGTTATTTAGAGATGGGATTTAGGGAAGTAATTGAAGTTAGAAGAAGCTGTAAGACAAGGCCCTAATCCAATGGGACCCTGGATTTATAAGACAAGGAGAGACCTGAGCTGCTGTGCTGTGTCACCATGTCACATCTTGTGCCACTTTGGGCCTCTGTGAAGTCCCCACCAGTAGGAAAGGCTTTACAAGATGAAGCTACCTGTTTTGATTACTTTTCTTGTTGCTGACACAAAATACCTGACAGCCAAAGTAAAAGAAGAAAAATTTTATTTTGGCTCACAGTTTGCATAAGTTCTGTTCATAGTCAGCTGGCTACAAGGCAGGCTGGCATAGCAGGGGAGTGTCTCAGAGGAGACACAATTATGGCAGGCAGAAGGCAGGAAGCAAAGCAGTGAAACAGCAACTAGCAATAACACCAGTCCCCTTTCTGTCCCTTTTCTGTCCATGCTACCTTCCCCCAGTGAAGAGCACTCACACCCAGTGTGGAGGACCCTTAATCCAAGCATCACATCATGAATCAATCCCAGCATCACACACTCTAGATCCAGCTGCCTCTGAAAAGCTCCACATACAACCACATGAGGCTTCGGGAGGCTGTTTAGACACGAACCATAACATAATCAGTCCATAGTGCTCCAGCTCCCAGTCAGGAGGAGGGTGGAGGGGAGGAAAGCTGCTCATCTCAGTGCATACAGGAAGAAGACAGGCAGGGGAAGGAAACAGACTCTCCTGGACACATTCCTAAGGACCCAGCCCTTCAAACCACAGGCCCTAACAGCAAGTTCGCTCTAAACCCTGTAATCTAATCACCCTCCAAAGACCACCTTAGGAACACATGAGGTTCTTGACTGGACATCAAGATATAAGCCACAATAGAGAACTTCTAGTTCTAATCCAGGTGACCAAGTTTTTACTTAACTTTATCTATTTTGCATATATTCTTGCTTTTTCTGCCACTGCAGATTCTGTTCCTTGGAAATGGAACAGAATTACACCTCTATAATCTCAGTACTCGGGAGGCTGAGTCAAGAGGATCAACATGAGTTTGAAGCCAGTCTGAACTACAAGCAAAATCTTGTGTCAAAAGAAGAAAGTGAAGGAGGAAGAGTAGGAGAAGGAAAGAAAGAAGAAAAGAAGAAGAAGGAGAAGGAGGAGGAGGAGGAGGAGAAGAAGAATAAGAACAAGAAGAAGAAGAACAAGAACAAGAAGAAGAACAAGAAGAAGAAGAACAAGAAGAACAAGAACAAGAAGAAAAAGAACAAGAAGAAGAAGAACAAGAAGAAAAAGAAGAAAATTACTCATTTGCTCATTTCCAAAAAATACACATAACAGTCTCTAAAATAACACCATACCATCAATATTATTACTGAAAATGGACCATGGTTTCTTTCTTTTTTCTTCCTTCCTTCTTTTCTTCCATTGTTTTTTTGACAGTTTCTTTGTCCTTAGCATATATCACACTAGACACATACCCTCAAACGTCTAGATTTTATTTGTTTTGTTTTGTTTTAGTTTTTTGAGACAGGATCTCACTTTGTAGTTCAGACTGACCCTTAATTCACTATGTAGCCCAGTCTAGCCTTGAACTCACAGCAATCCTCCTGCCTCTGCCTCCCACATACTAGGATTACAGGTGTGAGCCACCACGCCTGGCAAATTTCTAGATTTTTAAAATCACTTAAAATAGCTTTATTTTTTTTCCTGTGTGGTTATGTGTCAAGTTCCATTAAAATTAAGTTCATTTTTTCACTCATTTTATGTTTTTAGTGATCTGTTTTTTAAAATTTGAATTTATAGTTATATATAATATTTACAGGGTTTTAGTGTCATACCTACCAAGTAAAGTTTATTCCAGGTATGTTCAGAGTATATCTTCTCTGTCTCTCTACCTTCATCCTTTTTTCCTATAGATAGGTTCTTTAAGATATTTATGGCTTACCTTTTGTAAACATGTGTTTAACATACAAAAACACATTCTTAGTTAACATGCACTTCTATACCTGGTTGTTCTTTCTTAAATTCTATATATACTTTTCTCACTTTCTTTGAGGATATGACACCAAGACAGAACTCCCCTTAGAACTTGGCAAAAAGAATTCCTATATTGGATCCTTGCCTGGAACTGCATGCTTTAGAGGGTGTCACACATCACAAACAAAAAAAATACACTCATTAAAAAGCCCATAGGTACCTTCTCACACCAGGCCACAGGCACTTGTGCAGTGACAGCATCCTCTCTCCTAAACAACACTGTTCAGGCCCCAAGGAAACACTTCTTATCTCTTGCCCCTAAGGCCTTGGAATAGTGACCTCTGTATCTGATGCCCTGACTGTGTACAGACTGTGCTGCTGCCTCTGGAGACAGGACACACGTGTGAGGTTTGGGAAGCATTTGAGCAAGGAAAGTATTTGAGTAAGAGCAGAGGCAAGTAGGTTATCCTTTCTCTCAGCACAAATGCAATAGATTCTTGTAAAACAAAACACAGTTTCCTAATATTGCAGAGTGCGCCTGTTTCTTTAATACTTTGCCAAGAATATGTTGTAAAACTTTTGGGATTTAGCCCATCTGATAGGTTAGAAATAGTGTGCCATGGTTTTAATTTTTTTCCACTACTGGGAACTGAACCTAGAGCCTTCACATTGATCTATGTCACACGCAGAAATGTAAGTCTTTTGTCTGTGAGCACCTAGATCCTTTGTTGTACTGGATTCTGGATTAAATTAGGAGAATTCAACAAAATATGCAACCTTTTCCTCGCCTTCTATGAGCTTGAACATTAGTTAACAAGAGATATAAGTAACTCAAGAAACAATTTTAAAAAGAGAGAGATGAAAGGAATACAGAACTAATTTCTAGGTATAATATATGCCTAATTCAGTCGAAGGGTCTGGGATGACTATGGTACTCAGAAGTCTTCTTAAAGTGGACTTGGATTTAAATTTGATCTCAAGGAACAAAATGGAAACATAAGAGAAAGCTGGAAGGTAGAATTCACTTCTAGGGTGGGTCCTTGAAATCCCTGTCGAGTAGGGTCACCTCGGGTCACAGATCATAGGAGGAAAATGACATGTGTCAAAATACCAAACAAGAGCATAGGGGAACAAGGTGCTGGAGGCCAGATGGCATGACAGCAAAGACTCCCAAACTTGCCCTCTGTCACAAGACAGGGTGAGCCACACACCCTACTGTACATACCTGAAGCCTATCGGGGGGCAGATAGGACAGTCTGAGAGAAGGGGAAATTGCTAAAAGGATCAGACAAATATTTCAACTGGATTAACCACTTAGATCCTACAACATATCAGTGAAGAGAGCGCTGGGAGCAGAGGCTGAGGAAGAGGGCCAGATTAGCTGTAGCAAATGTAAAATCAGAAAGTTACATTCCTCCACACATCTTAGTTTTTACTCCTCTCAGTAAGGGAGTGAATATTATGTATTGCTCCATAGGCACAGCTATTAATCTGCTGGCCACAGTAATCCATTCATGAACTCGAGGTTGTCTTCAAAGATCATTTCAGCTTTGACTGGGGATTGAACTCAGGACCTTGCACTCACTAGGCAGGTCCGGAGCCTCTGAACTACATCCCCAGCCCTCAGTTTAGACTTCCAAAGTCTCACATTCCTAGAGGAGGGAGTCATATACTCTGTTCCTTCACCCTCACCTGTTCCCCAGTTGCCTGTTTTGTGTCACAAGAGTTCTTGCAACCAGAGAGCAAATGGTATTGGCAGATAAGAAAGGTTTGATTTTATGGCTCACCCTCTGGATTTGCCAATGGGCTGCTAGTCATATTCAAGTTGGAATCTTGACCGACTGTGCCTCTGGCCTAGATGCACCTATGGTGGGCTTCATTTGCAAGGACAATAAGAATGGAAGTGGCTGCTGATCAGCTGATTCCAATCTAGGGATGACTGGGGCTTAGAATAGCTGCTGGTGATTAATGGGCTGGGTGGGGCAGTCAGGAATCGCTACAATGGCTAGAGGGCCAGTTTGTCTCTGGATAGAAAGTCCTCTGATGTACAAGATAGAGAATATCTCTGAGTTTGAGTTTCTGGAGAGGGTGGTGATGGAAGATCTCCAAGAGTGGAGGTGTAGCAACAGTTTGTCCTTATGAAGAAGGGCAGATACAGTTCTCAGAGGCAGTTTCTAGGCCAGAGCCATCCCCGGGAAAGAGGATACTTGTGCAGGGGGTCAAGTTCTGATCACACTGGCAGGAGGGATGCTCCGTAGTATCCTTTAGGAGTACTTATACTACCTGCATCTTTAAGCTGTTGGTAAAGTTTGTGTCTTCCAGGATAATGAGCTTCCCCAATGAGCAGATGATAGTGCACAGCTTCCAGCAGTGTCTCCAGAGGAAAGTCAGACTCCACCCATCTGTAGAGCAGTCAGCAAGGGACTATCATTCCTGTGCTACGCAGGGTCATTTGCCCCAGATCAGCTGTGAAGCAGTTAGAGAAGATGGACTTTTACCCTTCAGCTTCCTTTAAGATTTTGTGTTTTTTTTTTGCTTTTTGAGTCAGAGTCACACTACATGACCCAAACATCTGAAATCTTGGGCTGGGGATTTAGCTCAGTGGTTCTGGCGTGTGCCTTGCAAACGCAAGGTCCCGAATTTGATCCCCAGAAACCACATACCACAGTGCCAGGTGTAGTGACTCACACCCACCACCAGGTCAGTGACTCACACCCACACATCACAATGCCAGGGGTGGTGATTCACACCTGTTATCCCAGCACTCAGGAGGCAGAGGCAGGAGGATTGCTGAATTCGAGGGTAGCCTGGGCTATATGGTGAGCTCAGAGCCAGCATGAATTACAGAGCAAGACCCTGTCTCAAAAAAAAAAAAATCTGAAATCTTAAATGTTCCAAAACCTGAAAGATTTTGAGCATGAACATGAGGCCACAAGTAGAAAATTCTACTCTTTTCCTCAAATGACAGGTGGCAGTCAAATTACAGGCACACTAAAAATATTGTACAAAATGACCTTCAGCCTACATGTATGTGATACCTACATATGAAACAAAGAATTTCCTGTCTATATTTGAGCCTTACTCTGAGAAAACTCACTATGTATATTCCAAATGTTCAAAATCCACTCCCTCCCCAGTCTGGAACCTAAAGTAATACTGTTTCCAAGCTTTGCTGATAAGGGTTACCTGCATTGCAGTGGCAGGCTCTTTGGGTCCTCTCTCCCAAATTTAAATGTTGAAATCCTACCTCTCTATGTGACAGCATTCAGAGGTAGAGCCACGTGAAGACACAAGAAGTCTGCCGTCTGAGGAGGAACCTCCCCAGAAGCCAACTAAACCCTCACCTTGATCTAGGACTTCCAGCCTCAGAACAGGGAGAAATAAGCATTTATTGTTTAAGCCATCCACTCTCTGGTATTTTATTACAGCAGTTCGAACTGTCCAATACAAATACTTCATAAGGGCTGTTGGATGGATGACCCAAAACAATACATATAAAGTGCTTGGTGTAGTGCCTAGCACTCAGAAGTACTAAACAAGTATCAGCTACCACGATATAATAAAATAGGTGCTGGGGGGAACGGAAGCACTAAATCAGAAAGTGAGTGACAGGCCAGTGTTAGGCAGGCTAGGAAAAGTCAGAGAAGGCCAATGTTCCGTGCCACTGAGAGCCATGACCAACCCCTTCTGGGCCCACACTTTACCTAGCAGGAGCCAGCACTGGTCTGGCTTGTGGATTCCTTGGCTGTGTTTCTTTGACAGTTCTAATGGAGGAATTCAACTTATTTTGGGTGAAATCCCTGGAAGTCCAAGTTCAGATCTCAGACTGGGCAATGGAGCCACATTTTCCAATGAGTAACTCCTTCCAATATAACTTCTGGCAAATGATCCTATTGGTCCCTGGGAGAATGTGCTGTCATCCCTGGTAAATAGTAAGACCATTGCATGGGGTTTGACTCGCATGTCGGAGCAAGGGTATTTTGAAAGCTTGACCTCATTTGCAAACATGTGTTTGTACATACCTTTTGTCAGATGCAACTTTTCCATTCCCAATTTAGCTCCTCAAAAATTTCCCTGAAATGAAAGGAGTGAGTGTGAAGAGAGATAGAGAAACTTCTATATCTTGACTCCAGGTGGGTTCTGGGCAGTTCCTCTGTCTCTGAGCCAGCTTCCCATCAGAAAGACAGACCCGTGAAGTGCTGGAATGATAACAGCCGCCATTGCTGAAGGGTCACTACGTGCCAGGCGCCACAGGAATCCCTCCACCTGCACTGTGACCCTGACAGGTGGGAAACAGAGACGAAGAGAAGTGACGTGGCTCACACAAGGCCATGAGTTGTTATATAAACAGGCTGCCTGTCTCTGAAGTGGCTCATATAAGCCCTGAGCTAGATGCTCTGCAGCACGAGCCAAGAGTTTCTCCTACTCTGGTTGGGACCTGGAAGGAGTTTTAGGCATTTCCACAGGCCAGCAGGCACCAAGGGGAGGAGAAGATAACTGGAAGGGTCTGTGACTTGTAAATAGGCACTTTGGGGATGAGTGGCCATTCTCTACTTAAACCTCCCCCGGGCAAGTAGATCTGGGTCTTATCATCATGACACCCTCTGTCCTCCTCTCCACATTCCATCCACATGAAACACAAGCTTCATTTCACTGCGCTCTTTCCCATCATTCTCAACCCCGCCAAAACGTACCGTCCTCTTCAGACTCTTAGAGACTTTGCTGAGATGCCCGTGTTATTTTCCCAGTTCTGCGCATGGCAGGTGTGCCATGAAATCTCTGCAGCTGGTAGCAATGACACCCAGAGAAGCGCGGGTGACTCCGGGCTGACTCTTAACTCCACCCACATTTGCTGTGTGAGGTCGTCCGTAGTCAGCCCTTCATATGTAGAGTGATAGCTGTGTGTTTCCTGTGGCCTCCTCCACCCCAAGAAGAGGAGATCCTGTGATTCTCACATGCCCATCTCAAGGGCAGGCTTGAGCCCTGGAACCCTCTGAGAAAGCAGGATTCATGAGCATCAATTCTGTGTCTTAGCCTGCCAGCCAACTTTTATAAATGAGATATGAAAAAGAATGGCTAATAGTGGGCTAAGAGTATTTTCAGTTTCACTCCTTTCATGACAGAGTGGGAACCACTATCTCTTAGTGTGCCAAAAACTGGATAAATATACATCTTTGAAAGTTAGGGGAATATGGACTTTGGCTTGGGCTACTCAGTGGTGTTTCTCAGGTGGTCAGCTTCAGTGGGGCACTGGAAGGAAAGGGGCAGTCCCCAACACCCTGTACCCAGTCGTACAACTACCTGTGACCAGACTCCTTCCAAGAAGAAAATGAGCTAACTAGAGAACAGTCAGGCTGAAAACAAAGATGACCCAATAAGCCAGGTATGGATAGCACATGCCTATAATCCCAGAACTCAAGAGGCTGAGGCAGAAGGATTACAATGAGTTTGAGGTCAGCCTGAACTGTATTTTAAAATCCTGGTTCTAAAAAACAAACAAAAACAACAAAGGCAATCAGAAAGATTCGTCCTTTCACTCCCAGATGACCCATACATCTATCTGAAGGTGGCCCCCATCATTATGGTCCAGGTCCAAAGAATCTCTTAGATGGCTGGGATAAATGCTGGGCACAACCCCAACAAAGCCATGGGAAGAGATTCTAGGCCACTTGGTCCGTGCATTGCGCCCTGGAACCCAGTGATGGAAGTGGCTACCTGCTCTACCAAGACACCAGATCTGTCTTCCTGTAGACTATTGTCCAGAGAATCTGTCCATGATCCCAGAGAGCCTGTAAAATGCCATTTTCCCTGGCAGGTCTAATGTTCGCTGCATTATTGGATCGAGAATCAAGGGTTGTTGAAAGATACCAATAAATTAATTCAGTCTAATAAGAAGTTCAGTGTGGTGTTCCAGCCTCTGCCACAGGTGTCCCACAAATACAGATTTTCAGTAGCTGCAAATATCTGAGAACAACCTCTTGCTTCTGTTTCCTAGTAAAAAAGCAATGAAACAAATTGAGAAAGCTAATTGAGGCAGGAATAAACTTTAGAAAACAAGTGACTGATTAACTACATGATTATTAAACATTCATCTAATCAGTTGAACGCAACCCTGAACAAATATTTGTCACGGATATACAGTGACCGCGAAATCATGCTGTATACTATGGGGTACGCAAAGTTAAGCAAGGCCTGTTTTCCTTTTAAGATGCTCACAGTGTAAAAGAAAACATGTCTCATTTACAAATAACTTGAACATTGGGAGATGAAAGTACAGGGCTGGGATTTAGTTCAGTGGTTCTGGCACCAAGCACAAAGCCACAAGTTTGATCCCTGGTATAAAAAAATATGGAGATATAAATGTCAAAATGGAGTCACAATTGTCAAAGAAACTCAGCTAAAGAATCCAGGTGCCAGGCCAGTACTGGCTCCCCCTGGGACAATTATGGGAAGAAGATGGCTGGAAAAACAAAGAGGATAAGAAGACCAAGGAGAGATGACAAGTACTGGGAGAAATCACTGTGTTTAAGGACAGGCAATGATGACCTGAGAAAGCGGAAGATGTGAATCCTCCTGATCATGGAGGTTTGGCAAAATCATGTTGAAAAATTTCTTACATGCTCTAGGACCTCATTTCCTTTTGAATTAAACCCTCCAAGTAGAAGCCACCCCAACAAAATTTATTTTTAAACTTTCAGTTGCGGAAAATTTTTGCTATTTGCAAAAGATGGGAGAGGTCAGTATTCTCCTCACCCCACTTCAGTGATTCCTGACCAAACTCTTCTCTCTTCCTCTCCCAAACTATTTTTAAGCAAATCCCAGACATTATATTCTTTTTCCCCAATGGTGGGGATTAAACCTTGCACATGCTAAGCTCATGCTGTGCTACTGAACTATATCCCCAGTCTGGACACTATATTCTTTGATCTATATTTCAGTGTACATCTACAAAGAAACAAGTTCTATATTTTTATATAACCACAATACCATCATTAAATATTTTAAAATTTATAACGATCCACAAATATCTAATAGTCATTCAACTTCCTTGTTGTAAGTTGCTTTTAGTAGTTTCATAAACAATTTAGTTATTTGAGTCAGAATCCAAAAAAGTTTAAATATTGTAATTGGTGGATCTTTAAAGTCTTTTCATCACTGGTGTACCCCATCTTTTTATTATTGTTTTCTTTCTTTGCAATTCTTTTGAGACAGAATCTCACCATGTAGTTCATTTCAGGGTGGCTTTGAACTCAGTGATCCTCCTGCCTCAGCTTCCCAAATGCTGGATAGGCTTGCACCACCACACCCAGCTGTAATATATTTTTTGATGAAACCACATTGTGGGTCTTGTGATGTTACCATGTCTATATTTTGCTGATTATGTTCCTCTGCTATGATTTCACATATCCTCTATTCTCTATGTTCTCTAAGTTGGATCATTACATTCTGAGCCTCAATCAGATTCAAGTTTCAACACTTCGAAAATAGATGTTTTTTTGTTTGTCTTGTATTATGACTTATTTACAAAATTCACTACATAATAACTACCTTTTTTAAAAAATCAGAACTGGGGGCCAGGGTTTTAGCTCAGGGTTCCTGCACTGCCTTGCAAGTGCAAGGTTATGAATTCAATTCCCTGTACCACACGCCACAATGCCAGGCATGGTGGCTCACACTGTCATCCCAGCACTCGAGGGGCAGAGGGAGGAGGATTGCTGAGTTCAAGGCTTGCCTGGGCTACTTAGTGAGCTCAGGGTCAGCCTGAACTACAAAGTGAGACCTTGTCTCAAAAAAAAAAAAAATCAGCATTGGTACTATGAAGTCCATGAGGGTAATTTCTTCAGCCTATAAAAGATGCCTTAGTACTTGTGCTCCCAGGTTTGTTACTGTGAACTAACATCTGACTGCAAAGCCCATATGTAATTTCTAGTTCTAATGAGACACAGCTATTTGGAAGCACAACAATCTGATTAGACTGGCAGGCACAAAGTTTCAAAGTCTCTAAGAGGCATAGTGAACCTTCCAGTTCCATCCTGCTAGCTGTACTCCCCTGTTCAAAGTGGTCACTGGGCCATCCCATGATGCCAAACGTGGTTCCTCTGGAAAAACAGTGAGACTGGTCAGGAGGGTAAGACAGGGCTGCTGGGTAGTGAAAGGGTGGACAGACATTTATCAAAGGCCTGATGGGTGCTTTGTCTTTTTTAATCTGCAAAGCTATCTTTTTCAGCCAGTGTCATCATTGTTGCTACTTTACAGTAAGGAAGATGAGGTCTGAAGAGGCTGTATCTGTTGATCAAGGTCACATATCTAGTTGTAAGTGGGGGAGGGAGGGATAAACAAAGGATGCTTAACAGGTACAGCGGTACCCAGGATGGGACAGAGTAATTTCTAATGTTCTGTAGCATATCAGGGTAACTGAGGTTGATATCAATTAATTGAGTTTAACTGAGTATTTAAAAATACCTAGTAGAGAGAATTTACCGTGTTCCTCAACAAGAACAGATGTCTGTTTGGGGATAGGGATAGTGTGGGGCTGGACATGGTTTGCACATATGTAATCCCAGCACTCCGAGAGGCTGAAGCAGGAGGATCACAAATTCCAGTCTTACTTGAGCCAGATGAGAGCAAATGAAGGAATAAAATATAAATAAAAAATAAAACAGGCTAGGATGTAGTTCAGTGCAAAGGCCTTGTGTTCAGTCCCCAGGACAACCACCACATGCACATACACAAAGACAGCTTGTGTGCTTAGCACCTACAGTGGCTTTGGTTTGATCCTCAGCACCACAGACTCCTATCTGCCATCCTGTCTCCATCCCTCCAACCCCTCCTGACAACTAAGTGACTTTGGGCAGACGATATGATCTCTCCAGACTCCAGCTTCCTCTGTAAACTAGTGATGATGATGACACAGATGAACACCATGGCTTTACAGATTAAAGAAGACAAAGTCCCCAAACACTTACCCTAGCATTATGCTTCTCAAAAATATTTAGATTTTTTTCCAGTACCAGGGATTGAACTCAGGACCTTGTGTTTGCAATACAGGTGTGCTGACACCATTGAGCTAAGTCTCCAGCCTTTATCTAGCTATTCTTAGAAGGATCAGACTTGGAGATGGCTAAGGTGATAAATACATCAATTATCCTGATCTGATCATTACACATTGTATGTGTATATATTTAACATTTGCTCCATAAATGTGAATAATTACTCTGTGCCAATTAAAAATAAAAATGTATTTTAAAAAAATCTTCATGAATGACTGTTGAGGTTTTCAAAACAACTTTCAGTGAAATGCACATACACACTTTTGCCTGAAGAAAAATCTATTTTCAGAATGTCTAGGGGAAGTTCTTGATTTTTCTCTAATACTTGGTATGTAGAACTCACATGAAGAAAAGCCACCCAGTTTTGGCTCCTTAAAAATAAGGTGACGGGGCTGAAGATTTAGCTCAAGTGGTACTGTACCAACCTTGGACGCACAAGGGCCTGAGTTTGATCCCTGGTACAGAAAAAAAAAAAAAATGAGGTGGCAGGGCTGGAGATGTAGCTCAGTGGTTCTGGCACCTGCCTAGCAAGTGCAAGGTCCTGAGTTTGATCACTGTAACCACATACAACAATGCTGGGTGTGGTGGCTCACACCTGTAATCCCTACACTCGGGAGGTTTAGGCAGGAGGATTGCTCAATTCAAGGCTTGCCTGGGCTACATAGTGAGTTCAGGACCAGCCTGAACTATAGACCGAGACCTCATCTCAAAAAAAAAAAAAAAAAAAAAAAGAGGTGACATAGCTGGGTGAGACTCAGGCTCAAAAATAAAAGATTAAAGTGACAGCAGTACAGCATCACATGACAACAATCCAGCTAGGACTCGGCACTAACATAGACCTGGCCTGGGAATAGTGGAAACTGAGGCCAACAGCACTATTTTCATTTTGAATCATTCTCCAACTGACCAGACTTCAGATTTCTTGGGTTATTTGCCCCCAGAGGCTTGTCCGTCACTGTTGCTCACCATCAAAATGATGACTACTTGAGTCCTCTGATGGGCTTTCTTTACTTATCTGCTAACATTAAAACCATCAGTTGTTAACATTTTGTTAAAATTATGCTTTTCTTAAATGTCTTTTTTCTTTTCTGTTTCTAAAATATGGGTGTAATAAAACTACCTCATGGCAGTTTTGGGAGCCTCAAGGCTTACTTCCCATCTTCTTTAAGCAGCATTTATTCCATTCTTTGGCCAGACTCGTGTTTCTCAGCACTGCCTAGTATCACTTCTCCTCGCCTTTGTCCCTACTTCGGTTCTTTGTGTCCTTGACTTGGTAATGTCATCCCAATCTCCGTTCAGGCTCTTTCTCCCCAAAAACTGCAAAGATCTCCTTGTCCAATCATCCACTCAGCCAGCCAGCCTGCCTTTCTTACATCCATCCATCCACCCATCCATCCAACCGCTCATCCCACTATTTTTCTATCTAGCAACACTTATTTAACAACTATTAAGCTAGTTGCTGGAGATACAAGTTACTGCCGCCTGACAGGTCCAGCACTGTACTGCCCTTTCTGGTAGCTGTCAACCACATGCAGTTGGTGAGCACTTAAAATGTAGCCAGTCTAAATCTACTTGTGCTGTAAACTGGGTTTTAAGCACTCACCATGAAGAATGTGAAACATCTTATCAATGATTTTAATTGACTACACATTGAAATGTAATACCTTCTATAATTTAGTTATATATAATTTATATATATATATATTTTTTTTTTTTGAGACAGGGTCTCGCTTTGTCGTTCAGGCTGGCTCTGAGCTCACTATGTAGCCCAGGCAAGCCTCGAACTCAGCAATCCTCCTGTCTCTGCCTCCCGAGTGCTGGGATTACAGGCGTGAGCCACCATGCCCGGCTATATTTTTTCTTTTTAAAAATGTGTTTTCCAGAAAACTTTTGTTTGTTTGTTTGAGACAGGGTCTCACTGTGTAATTCAGACCAGCTCTGGGCTCACCATCTAGCCCAGGCTAGCCTCAGACTCAGCAATCCTCCTGCTTCTGCCTCCCAAGTGCTGGGATTACAGGCATGAGCCACTGCACCCAGGATTGTGGTATGTGGTATGGGGCATTGAACTCAGGACCTTGCACTTGCAAGGCAGATGATAGTACCACTGAGCTAAATCCCATAGAAAACTTTAAGTTATATATGTGGCTTGAATTGATGGCTCACATTCTATTTCTCCTGGAGAGTGCTGGCCTTCAAGGAGGATACAACGAAAGAAATGAGAAAGTGTAAGAACTTTTCACAGGTGTATTTATGAAAGTGTGCACAGGATACAGGGAAGAATTGTGTTTAGTCTGGAGGCCATAAGTCAGAAGGGAATCAATTATATATCACCTCACACATTGTACTAGACACTATAAATATCCTTGTGCTCTCTGATAGGCATTTTAATGTCTTCACACATTGCCCTGGACTTCAAATATCTCATGGAATCTTGTAACAGCAATCACTATAATCTGGCCATGACTTTCCAGCCTGCTGGGCCCTCTAGTCCAAGTGCAGCACCACTTAGCTGGAGTTTGCTGCTAAAAAACATTTAATTAGTCTCCTTTTATTCACCTTCCTCTATTCTCCACTTTATGGCCAGAATGATCCCCTAAAATACACATAGATCATGTTACTCCCCAGGTTAAAATTCTCCCACAGTTCCCCATTGTCCTCTGCTCAAAATCTTTTTTTTTTTTTTTTGCTCTTTGGAGACAGGGTCTCGCTTTGTAGTTCAGGCTGGCCCTGAGCTCACTATGGTGCCCAGGCAAGCCGCCGCGAACTCAGCAATCCTCCTGTCTCTGCCTCCCGAGCGCTGGGATTACAGGCGTGAGCCACCACGCCCAGCATTATATGTGGTTACCGGTGATTGAACTCAGGTCCTTGCGATTGCAAGGCAGGCACCGGAACCGCTGAGCTAACCCTCCGGCCCTCTGCTCAAAAATCTTAATTCCACTTCCTAGTGACATGTACCATCTGGCCTACCCTACATACCTCCTCTTATCACACTTCACCTTTCTCACAACAAATTTTTCTCCTCTGATTAATGCACCTTTTAAATTTTTTACTTTCTTTCTTTCCTTTCTTTTTCTCTCCTTTTTCATTTTGGTTTGATATGAGACAGTCTTGCTATGTACTTCAGGCAGGACTTGAATTCACCAGATTGCTCACCCTGACCTCAAAAGTATAGGGATCTTCCTGTCTCATGCTCCTGAGTGCTGGGATGACAGGTATGCGCTACCACGCCCAACTTTCTTCAGTTTATATTTTCAACATTACTTTCTCTAAGATTTTCCAAAACTCCATCCTTCCTTCTCCCATGGCCATTCCAATGTAGCACTTGTCTTCAATGTACTTTGCCGATAATTTCAGAATCTCTAAAATGTTAATGTTTCCATGTATTCCAGATCAAAAACTCCTATTCTTTTAAACATATGTGCCTATCCTCAAGGCCAGCCTGGTCTAACAGTGAGTTCAAGACCAGTCTGAACTACATAGCAAGGCCTTATCTCAAGGGAAAAAAATTCCTGTCTACAGTTCTGCCATATTGCACGTTCCTTGGACAGGGACCACAGTTGTCCTGTTAATAGCATTTCCTTACCCTCCTGCACAGTCCCTAGACACAGAAAACTCTCAATAAGCATTTGTCACAGTATGGATTCCATAAAACAGGAAGGCTAATGATTATCAGGATTTAAGTTATGATTTTTTTTTTCTGAGTGCTGGAGATTAGATCCAAAGGACTAAGCAGGGTGGGCATGTGCTTTACTGTTGAGTTACATACACCTCAGTCCCAGTTTTTCTAAATTAAATTAAATCTGGCTTAACTAGCTCCTACAAGGATGACAGCATATATTAAATTAGTGATTTTCAGGAACTCTTCTGGATTTTCAAGAAGTTTAAGAAGCCGACAGAATTACAAAAGATTCCTTCTTTCTTGGCTCCACTGAAGTCTGTTTTTACCAAAATTGAAATCAATGCTTGTGAGGGCCAGGGATGTAGCTCAGGAGTGGAGCATTTGTTGAGAGTATGTTAGGCCTTGGGTTATGTTAGGCGCTGCAGGAGGAATAAAGAAAGAAAGGAAAGGAAATACCAGGCAAGTAACTGCAATAAGTCAATCGGATCAACCCTACTTAGGAGACAGTCAGAAGTGAGGAGACCTGCAACCAGAAGGGTAAATGCTGTGTTTAAACATAAATAGCATATTTAAGGCACCGACAAATACTTGCTGAATGTCCAGATTTTCCAGTCTTTTCATGTGACAGCCCTTAAATTCACAGAGTAGTTAGGTGTGTGGTGCTCAGCCCTAGAACCACAGCATTCTGGAGGTTGAGCCAGGAGGATCACAGTGCGTGAGAGACCAGCCTGAGCTACATAGTGTGTTTAAAGCCAGACCGAACCAACTATCTAAATCATCTGTTTTAGGTTTTTTTTTTCTTTTTCAGTAAACGTATTAAGTTGTGCAATCATCACCAGAAATCAGTTTTACAACATTTTCTGCACTTCAGTTAGGTCTCTTGCGTGTATTTCCTGTTAATTCCTATGTTGACCCTCTTCCCTGACCCTAGACATTAGCCCAGACAATAACCAATCTACTTTCTATCTTTATAGCTTCGCCTTTTATGGACATCTCAATAAATGGGGGTGATTCAATACATGATCTCGTGTCTGGCTTCTTTCACTGAGCTTGGTGGATGTTTTAAAGGTTCATCCATGCTGCACACCATTATTTGTTCTTTTTTAATTCCTGAGTGGTATTCTATTGTACAGATCTACTAGTTTTGTCTATTTACTCATTAGTTGATAGATATTTAAATAGTTTTTATTTTCTGGCTACTATGAATAATGCTGTCATAACATTTCTGTGCATGTTTTTGTATCCCTATATGCTTTTGTCTTTTTTAGTAGATACCTCAAGTTAGAATTGTGGTATCATATGGTACATTTATATTTAACTTTTTAATTATAATCAAAAGAACACAATGCCTCTAACTTTTATTTTCCAAAGTAACCACACCACTTTACTTTCCCAGCAGTAATGACTGAGGGTCCCCATTTCTCTAGTTCCTCACCATTATTTGACATTGGCCTTCCTCTTGATTATAGTCATTCCTAGGGGCGTGAAGCAAAACCACACTGTGGTTTTACTTTGCATTTTCATAATGGCTAATGATGTTGGGAAGCACTTAATTTTTAAATGTTGGAATTCGTTCAGATTTTTAAAAAATGCTGCCTATCAGTTCTGTACAGCTGGAACAAAACAAGTTCATGGGCTAGACCTGCCCCAAGGGAACAAATCTGGACTTCTGACCTAGACCCTGAAAAACAATGGTCTGTGAATTTTTGCTTTTGTGGGTAAAAGCAGTTTAGACTGCCTGCAAAAATTACTAGAGAAAGAAGAGAAGTAGTTCTTACATTTCTGTAATAAACTTTTACACAAGAAAATTTTCAGTCTACTTACTCATAATTTTTTAGTAAATCATATTATATGTACATTGAATGAGTTTATTTTTGTTCATTTCATTTTGTTTTGTTTCCTTCACACTGCACTACACCCCCAGCCTTTTTCTAATTTTTAAATTTTAGGACACAGTCTCCCTAAATGACTGAGTTGCTCAGGCTGTGCCTTGTTGTATCTTCTTTTTGGAGGTAACATTAAAGAGGTTGGCGGCAGAGTTGAACTTAAGCCCCATCTGTCTGATTCTAAATCCTGTTTTTCTTAACAAAAGCGCAGCCAATTCTGTGCTGGAGCTACAAGGAAGGTTTGGATGATGGATATGGGGGAGCTTCAAGGGAGAAGAGGGAAGCAAAGAGGTTTTTCAAGACTGGTTTCATGAACAGATCAAGGGAACTTTGAAAGAATTTGTTAAATGGAAGTGAAAATAGGAGTAGACTAGTTTGAGACCTGCTGCTTTTGCATTTTGCATTTTGCATTTTCCCTCCCATACAGGTAGAAGCATCTAGCAGACAGTAGGAAATGTGGAGCCCAAGTGCTAGAGATCGTCAGAGCTAGAGATACACTTGGGGACATTCTCTTTGTTATTAGATTTTTTCATCAAGACTTATGTGTTTGTGGGATTTAATTCTAATGAACTTCCTGTCCTCCTTTTCTGATGGTCTACTGAATTTGTTTTAAAATTATGAGGAAGTTTTAAAGTGATGAAAAACCACAGACCCAGCTGGGCTTATGAAGTTGCATGTGGACACTATGAGTGTGGCACGTTGCATTTAGAAGTAACTTTGCTGACAACTAACTCAGACCTCAGAGACAGTCTTAGGTCTTCTCTAAACACATTTAAAAGTTTTGAAAAGGACTACTGCTCACATCTTTTGAACGGCTAACTTGTACTCCATGTGTAGAGTGCAGGAAAAAGGGCAGAACACTCATGGCGCCAAGTCACAAGACACCTGAACAAGGGGCACTTACCCCAGTGGGTATGTGGGGGTGGAGACAGTTGGATCAGGACAAAGGACAGTACAGATCTTGATTCTGACTTTCTCAGGAAGGACTCTGCACTCAGTTGCTTGCTGTTTTCTCTGAATTCCAGCAAATCCTTCCTTATCACTTCTTGCCTTGTTTGGATTTTATATCAGACTAGAAGCTTCCTAAGCACTTACATCATATGTATTCAACTCCACATATATATCCAGTATTAAGTAACTACATCTTGTTGCACATGTTTTTGGAAAAGGTATAACTAAGTTTGTGAAAGAGCAAATTATTTTGTTCTTATGACAAAAATATTACATTTTATACATAAATTAAGAATTTGTTGTAATCGACTAGACCCTACAGACATTTCATTAAATATTTATTAACTTTGATTTTTCAGTTTCCTTCCTGTATTTTGGAACCTTTTTATTTATTTTTATTTTTTAATTTCAGATCTCAGATGCTTTGAGGCTGTGACCAGCTCAGTCTCGGGAATAAGACAACACAGCAGGAGCCTGGAGAACCCCTCAACAGCCCTTTCACACAGGAAGTTCAACTCGAGGAATGAATGAATGAACGGATGAGGTGAATGAGGGTTTTTCTCAAGAGTCCTCTACAAGACTAGTCTGCTCTTTCTTCTGGACTCTCAGCCGTGCCCGGGTCGGGCCAGGCGGGCAAGAAACCTAACTTAGCTAGCACCACAACTGTCGCAGAGAAGGAAGGTGTCCAGCGCCCGGCGCTCGGCGACTTAGGCAGCATCTTCTTGGGATACCCGATCGCCAGCACAAGCAGGGTAGACTGCGGCCGGGCCCCAGCAGGACCCTGGTGCATAGGCAAAGCTGCTCCCCTCCTCCTGGCGTCCCTCCCCCATTGCAGGTGAGCCGCAGAGCCACCACCCCCAGCCCCGGGGTGACGTCAGGCCTCAGGACCGCGTTCTGGCCCCGCCCCTGCAGGCAGCGCCTGCGGCCCGCGTCTTCACGGTGAAATCTCATCCCGCTGCAGGACGCTCTGGCTATGGAGAGCAAAGGACGCGACCTGGCGTTCGAATAGTTTGCCGCTGCCACCCGACGTTAGTTCGAGGCACTTCTAGTCAGAGCTGTGGGCTCCAGTCACGGAGTACCTGCCCTACTGGGCTCACAGTCCGAGTCAGCACAGCTAGCGACAGTCGCAGGGTCCGCGCTCGTTGCCTCGCGGGATCGCGGGGCGCCCGGCCAGCCTCAGCTGTCCATCTCCACCCGAGCCAGCCAATCGTCTGGCATTGACCCGGCCGCACCTCCCGGAATCTCTGATGGGCGTGAGGACCAGCCTATGAAATTGGGGCTTTGGAGACCCGGTTCGGAAGCAGGAGCCAATGAGCATCATTCCAGGTGGGTGGAGGGAACCGGCCTCGGGAAGGTAGCTGCGCTCGGGTTGCTAACGTCTTCGCCTGGAGATGGGCGCGCAAACCGACCAGTGGGTCTGGGGGCGGCGGTGATGGGCGTGGAGCTGGCCCAATGAGGGTGGGAGTGGGTGGGGCCGCCGCGAGCAGCAGTGCTAAAGGAGCCCAGCGGAGGCAGCGGTGGGTTTGGGACTGAGGCGCCGGATCTGTGGCCGCGGTTGGGGACGTGCGCGGGCGCCACCATCTTCGGCTGAAGGTGAGTGAGAGGTGCGGCTCCCGGGTTCGAGTGCGGCGGCCTGAGGCGCGGGGACAGTTTGCAAGGGAGGAGGGGACGTATCCCGGACTTGGGGGACCCGGTGGCTATGCAGCGCAGGGACAGAACCGGAGCGCGAACTGGGGAAGGGAGAGGAGGCTAGAGGCGCGAGGATTTGTGCTGCGCGGACCCTCGGTTCGCGCGAGCTGGAACCTGGGTAGGGTGAGAAGAGGCAGTGGGACCCCAGTCTGTGGGGAAAGAGAAACCTTTGGGAAGCCGAAGAACGAGGTCCCGGAGTGAGACTCCTGCAGGGGTCCAGGAGGGCGATACCTGGGAATGAGGATGGAGATTCGGGGGTGCGGTTATAGGGACCGGGTCTTGGGGTGTGAGATCCCTTGTGGTGTGGAGTTGGGGCTAGTGCCCAAGTCGGGTCCCGGGGTGCCCTGCAACTCTGTGTCCGCCTTGTAGGAGAGGACCACGACCTATGCCGGTGGCGGGGGACGCGGGGCAGGAAGGGCCACTGGGTGGGTCAGGCTGGGCCGGGAGCCCCGGCATAGCACCAGGGTTCGCCGGGGGCTCCGAGGGCGGGCGGCGGACCTGTGGGTTGGAGAGACTGGAGGGCCAAGGGACTGCGCGGCCCGGGGAGCGCGCGGCGGGCGAGCGGCTCCAGAGCCGACCGCGAGGAGGGTCGCGCTTTGCCGGTGCCGGGGGAGGGGCCCGGGAAGGGCGGCCCACTGCGCGCCCGGCAGTCCGCGGGGGCCGGCGTGGACGCCCGGCTAGGCCTGCGCGGTTGGGGGGTGGCGAGGCGGGAAATGTGGCGGGGGCGCGCTGCAGCCAGGCGGCCCGGGGGGAGGGTCAACCCTCGCGTCGGGATCTCTTTATTGTGTAAGTGATCTGGATTTGGCTCGCTGCAGTCTCGTCTCTGCCTGCTGTAGTTGGGGTCACACCCTGATCCCATAAAATCGAACTGGAATTGGGTCGGAGGGAAGTTGAAGGTGCGGAGTCCTGGCATTGGCGGGGCTTTGTGGGCCTGTGGTGGGCGGCTGCGGCCCACGGACCCGGGAGGCAGGCAGGCCTGCCTGGGACAGGAGCCTAAGGAAGGAGATTGGTGACTCGGCGGGTCTGACCTGGGCTGGTGAGGTTTGGGTAACGTGGCCTCTGTCTACAACCGTTATCAGTGTCTCTTAGGGCCTCTGCAGCTCCCTTCAAGATCACTGCGGATCTTGGATGGAAGGGGGTGGGGTGGGCTGGGGTTGGGTAGGGGAAAGCAGGCGGGGTAGATCCAGACTGCAGATGAAACAAAGACTGCTGTTTTCGCGAATAATATAATACTAAATGTAATACTGAGGCTTTAGTGAGATTTGAGGGTTTTTTCCCTAACATAGAAACTAAGGATTCTTTGAGTCAGGTTTAATTATTCTTGATGGTATCTCACTCTGGAAAACTTTATAATCTATTCATTGTTTTATCTCCTTCATCAATCTGTCTCTATTAATTATTCTTGTAGTCCTATGGTTTTGGTGCTTAAGTATGCCCTGTGTGTCTTGGGTTCTGGAAAAGTGGCCATTTTATGCATCTCCTCACTTCTGCATCTTAAATTCTGTCCTTCCTCTCCTTATCGGGAGCAAGCATATGGTGTAATTGTGCGATATAGCACACGCTTTTGCAGCAAAGGGATATGACCTGTGAGATCTCCGCTGCTTATTTGGGTCCTTAGGGAAAGCAGTACAATGAAAAGACAAGACGGAAGGTGAGATGGAGGAAAATTTGAAGGGCATGTTGTAGGGTGCAAAGCTGTATGCTTGTGTGGTGCATATACTGTGTTATCACATATGAAGAATTAAAATGCCTGGGTTTTGGATCCAAGTTTTAGAAATATTTAGCATTGTGAAAAATATGAACTGGAGGTGGTACAGCCTATAAATAGCACCTTTTGCATTTGTTTTGTAGTCACTTGTTTAAGCAGAGTTTTGATAAATTAACAGACTTCCACAGCCCTGTAATGTAAGCGACCTCAGTTATAGTTAGCATTAAACAAATTGGGGCAATTCTGTTTTAGTTCATCTGTTTTAAGGTGCTCTATAGTATAGATAACTTAGCTATCATTTTTATTTACTTTTCTCTATGTAAGCTATTCATAAAACTGAATTTATTCCCCACTGTCCAGAGCCACAGTGGGTGGCAGGAGGGAGTTGAATCTTACAGGGTGGTGTTTCTTTAGAAGTGTAAAATGACCCAGAGGTATAGAGCCCCAGGGATGTATGTCTAACACCAATCATGCTGTTGGGAACTTTGGTTTATGGGGACTCATTTATTCACAGGTAAATGATTTTATTACAGTTAGACAGTTATTTTGAATGACACTAAGACAAATCTACAGATTTTCTTCATATCTTTTGTTTATTCCTTTATCCTCTAAGTCTAGGTGTTTTTCTTTAAAATATGGAGGCCTTGCCAGATTGTGCTAGTGTGCTCGTAAGTTAAACTTACACTCTTTAAACCATAATAGGGCTTTTATTTGGTGGAGAGGCAATATAAAGTAAGCTTCATGTCCTTCAAAATTTCCTTCCTCCTGTCCTTCTTACTGTAGCTTGTTCTGGACCAGATCTCTGGATTTAATTGGGGTTCCATTACTTGTTAGCTGTGTGACCTTGGGTGGGTTATTGGCCTTCTCTGTACTTCTTTGTCTGTAAATTAATTATACCCATCTCATGGTGTTGTCATGAGGGTTAAGAAAAGATGCATGTTGGGCCGGAGGGTTAGCTCAGTGGTTCCGGCGCCTGCCTCACAAGCTCAAGGTCCTGAGTTCAATCCCCGGAAACCACATACAATGCTGGGCATGGAGACTCACGCCCACCAACAATCAATATCACATACCACAGTGCCGGACATGGTGGCTCACACCCGTAACCCCAGCACTCGGGAGGCAGAGACAGGAGGATTGCTGAGTTCGAAGCTTGCCTAGGCTACATAGTGAGCTTAGAGCCAGCCCGAACTACAAAGCCAGACCCTGTCTCAAAAAAAAAAAAAAAGAAAAGAAAAGAAAAGATGCATGTAAACCACCTAGTGCCTGAATAAGGATATATAACAATGCTATTCGCTATTTTTAAAATTCCAGTATTATCTTTTTAGAACCACAAAACATTCGGGAGTGGTATGTTATTAAATACCAGGATTCCCTAGATCAGATACCAAATGTACAATGGAGTAAAAAAACAACATATTTGGCAGTCACAAGTGAGGAGTAAAACTGAACAAAAACATCTTCACTGGCCTCCTGAACTCTATCAGTTAAACAATGTGAGCACCTGCTACCTGCTAAGTAAAGTAAGCTGTCTGGTGCAGTGCAGGGGAGGGCAAGAAGATTGCCCAGAGAGCAGTACAAAATGTGAGGAGGAGAGGATTAAATTGCCAGATTGACCTGAAAAGAACTTCTGAAAGGGTGACATTTGGGTCAGGAGTGGAAGGAATAGTAGCTTTTTGGTTGTGGAGAGGTTGAAGCTCACTATGAGAGTAGGGACTATCCATGTAAGGTATAACTCCACAATTACATGCCAAGGACCCTACTCAATGCTCAAGATATACCGAAAGACAAGTCACCATCCCTATAATGTTTACTTGCAGAAAATCTGAAAGCATAAAAGTAATTTGTGATCCTACTACATGGTAAAGACCCAGTGAATGTTTACTCCATTAAAAAAATACATATGTGATACAACTTTCTTGCACAAAATCAGGAGCATATTGTAGTTATATTTTTATGATCTTTTCAGGTTTTTTCTTACATCATAAGCATTTCTGCACCTAGAAAAAGTATTGATCAATTTTAAATGTTCTGATATTTAAAAATAATTTTTTTTTTTTTT
>PVIC010007039.1:0-52214 GCA_004025085.1 Thryonomys swinderianus | reverse complement strand
TAAGTAAAATCCTTTTTATATTCCTGTGTGTCAACTGTCACAAACTGGTTTCCACTAGCTGAATTTTCTACTTCAACTTCCCTGCGGAGTTTAAGGACCAGTTTTGCGCCTTATCCGAGTTGGCTTTCCACGCTCTCTTTTCAGAATTACCCTTTCCCCTTACTCATGGTGTACTTGGTCCTGGTTGTTTTATGCCAATATTTCTTTCTAAATTAAAATTTTCATTTTGTCCAAAAAATACCAAGCCAAAGTGTGCTCTGTCTCCACAGATCGCTCCATAGCTCCTTACTGGTAATTTGCAAAGAATACATCACCTTTAGAGAGAAACTTGCTAAAGTTAAAGCTGAAATGAAGACAGTGTCTTTGTAATTTTTTACTTAAAAGAGCATAGATACTACTCCATTAAAAGTACATCTTGCCAAAATCAAAACTTTATTTTTAAAAAGGTTTTACTGCGTGTAAATTAAACTTAATAAAATTGACTTTAAAAAATAAAGTCCTCTAAATGGACAAAAACGTAAAAGCTTTCACTCTGAAATCAGGAACAAGATAAGGATGTCCACAATCACTGCTCTTGTTCAATATAGTTCTAGAAACATTAGCCAGAGCAATTAGATAAGAGAAAGGAATAAAAGGAATAAAGACAGGAAAAAAAGAAGTCACCATTGTTTATAGGTGACAGGATACTCTATATGGAAAACTCCAAAAGCTCCATTGAAAGATTTTTTTATTTAATAATAAATTCAGCAGCATAACTAGATGCAAATGCAACACTCCAAAGTCAACAGTGTGGCTACTAAAAAATTCGCTGAGAAAGAAATTAAGGAAATCACACCTTTTACAATAGCACTGAAAAAATCAAACACTGAGGAATGAACATCACCATGAGGTCAGCTTTCCTCCAGTGAAAGGGTTTGACTCCTTGTCAGAGATTAGTAACTGAGTGTGTTTAGAGTTGCTCCTGGATCTTCTCATCGGTTGCATTGATCCTCGGGTTTGTTTTTCTTTCTTTCAGCAGCAGGATGCTGCTTATAGACTGGTGAAACTTCTGTGGAAATAGGTGTGGCGGTTCCTCAGAAGACGGAAACGAGAGGTTCCGTTTTACCCAGTTACTCACTTCCTTGGTATCTTCCCGG
The DNA here is from genome assembly GCA_004025085.1 of Thryonomys swinderianus. Lineage (NCBI taxonomy): Eukaryota > Metazoa > Chordata > Mammalia > Rodentia > Thryonomyidae > Thryonomys > Thryonomys swinderianus. Next base: position 51,078 of record PVIC010007039.1, on the reverse strand, counting down.
AAGAGTTAAGAAGCATCACACCATAGTGATACGGGCGCACTCGTGTTTATAGCAGCACAACTTATAATACCTAGATCATGGAAGCAGCTGTAGTGTCCACCAACAAATCAATGGATAAAGATGTGAGTTTTTGAATGCAGCAGAGTACTATGCTGTGATAGATAAGGATAAACTTGAGACAATTCTAGTTAAATGGACACTCCTTGAGACCATACTCTTAAGTGAAATAAATCTGATGCACATGTTTAAATACCACATTACTTCCCTGAAGTGAGAAGCCAACAATATAAATGAACACTAAAACATATCATAGAATCCATATATAATGTATTTGAATATATAATATTAATACATGATTCATATATAATATATAATATATTCAACTATAATAGATATTGAAAAATTGGGGCAAAAAGTTCAAATTGGAAGGAGAACAAGGGGGAAGAGGTGAGGAAGGAACAGTCAGGATAAAAAGAAAACACAAGGAGAAGCGGAAACAAAGCTTTGGTAAATAAGGAGGAGAAGAGAGGTTGAAAGGGGAATGGGGAAAAAAGAAGAATCAAAATATATCACTTAAGGTACCAATTCCTTACGATGAATGTTATTGTGTAAATCTAAACTGTATCAATAAAATTGGAAAATAAAGAAGAATACTTTTTCAATAAAGTAATCCTTAATCTTAGCCTAACCCTGGTGTACTGTTTAACTAGGCCAGTCATTCACTTAGCGGATACTCAGACGATACTGTTCTGTGCTGCAGACGGCGGAAAATACTGAACTACATTAAGTCTAAGAAAACCTGTTTCTCGGAAGCGCGACGGCAGCGTGCGGGGAAGCAGGCGTCTGTCTGTCCGGCTGCCCCTGAGTGCCCTGCGCTTCACCTGCCGGCGTCTGCTCGTCTGTCCGTCCGGCAGGGTTCCTCCGCCGAGACCCCGCCGCCCTTCCCAGGCTCTGTCCGGCTCCCGGGTTCCCCAGGCTGGGCTGGAGCGCGATCCTGCCGCCTCCGCCCGCCCAGCGCGGGCCACAGGCGCGCACCGCGCCCGGCGCCGCCGTCTCCGGGCCAGGACTGCAGCTCGCCGGGCCTTCCGGCCCCTTCGCTGACCTCGGGCGTCGCTGCGCTGCTCCCGACCCAGCCCCCGGCAACCGTCCTTCCGCCTCTGCTTCTACGCGGCTGCCCGAGGCGCCCTTTCGCCCTGCTGGGCCCGGCGGGGTGCTCAGGCCTCACCGTGGAGCGGCGCAGCGCAGGGCTCCTCCGCCGAGGCCGGCAGACCCCGCCGCGCGCAGCGACCGCATCTAAATCCAGCCCCGGAGGTTCGGCGGCCGCGCGCTCAGGCTCCGGGAGCGGCCGGCAGAGGACACGGAGGTCACCGGGCCGCGCCGCCCCCGCGCGTGGGTGGCCGGTGCCCTGGGAACGCCTCCGCCGCCGCTCTCCTGTTCCTACACCCTGCGCCTGCACTGATTTTCTCTGTTGGGAGTCAACAAACAGGTGTGGCTGAAAACTCTTTTTGCTTTCAATTTGCATTTCCCTTGAAAGTTAGTGGTGTTGTGCATCTTTTTAAAATATGTTTTTGGATATTTGTATATCATCTTTTTAAAATGCCTATTCAGGGCCAGAGATTTAGCTCAGCGGCTCTGGCACCTGTCTAGCAAGCACAAGGTCCTGAGTTCAATCCCTGGTAACCACATACAATGCTGGGCATGGAGACTCACGCCCACCAGTAATCAATACCGCATACCACAGTGCCTGGTGGCTCACGCCTGTCATCCCAGCACTCGGGAGGCAGAGACAGGAGGATTGCTAAGTTCGAGGCTTGCCTGGGCTACATAGTGAGCTCAGAGCCAGCCTGAACTACAAAGTGAGACCCTGTCTCAAAAACAAACAAACAAAAAAAGAAAACTGTCTATTTACTGCTAGGTATAATGACACATGCCTGTAATCCCATAACTTGGGAGGCTAAAACAGGAGGATTTCTACAAGTTCAAGGCCAGCCTAGACTACATAATGAGTTCAAAGCCAGCCTAAACTACATAGCAAAACTCTGTCTCAGAGACAGAGAGAGAGAAGGAGGGAGAGAGGAGAAAGAAAAATATCTATTCAAGTCCTTTGCCCACTTTAAAATCAGGGATTTTTTCATAATGAGTTGTAATAGCTCTTTATATATTCTGGCTATTAATCCAATTCTAAATATTATCTTTATCCGATATATGGTTTGTGAATGTGTTCTTCCATCCCAGCCAGGGGACAATTGTACTCTTGTTATTGCTATACTCAGTCTTTATTCACTAGCAAGGGGAGAAGAATTTATAGAACATTACTGGACTTTTTATTCAAATAGATATGTATATATAGACAGCTGTGAAAAGAAATTAGAACCTTGCTGAACTGGGGTTTTCTTTTTTTAGACTCTAAGAAACTATTAGAAATCTATCACTTAAACTTCTGAAGCTAAAGAATGACTTAAAATCCATACACCGAATCATAATGCTATCTGAAGTAAGATTTATGAGTTTCGGGTGCGGCAATGAGTTCGGGGCAGGCCCAGGAAGGGCCTCTGGAGGACGCAGGTTCATGGTGAGGCCAGGGTGTGCGGGCGGGAGGGCGTGCGCTCCTGGGCTGAGGAACGCGGGCGGGCCGGGGTGGCCGCTGGGCGAGGCGGGCCGGGCTGCGAGCCAGGGCGGGGCAGAGTGCAGGCGGGCGAGCACCGGGAGTTTCCAGCAAATCACTTCCACCTGATAGAGGTATAGTTTATGTTAACAATCATACAATTTTTTTGTGGTTTGTCATTTATCTTTTATTTAAATCTTTTCATGGTAGAATCCTGTTATCTTGACAAATCTTGCTTGTTAGTTGGAACCCAGGGCCTTCACGTGGAGCTCCGTGCCCGTCCTTTGGTGTTGTGAGACGGACAGCGTCTCGTCAGAGCGCCCAGACAGTTCCTTGTGACCTTCCTACCTTAGCTTCTTGAGGTTGGCAGTAAAGGCCCAGAGCACCACACCTGACTCTCTCCTCCCTTTTAACAGTCAGTGTAAAAAGCACGAGTTATATATTAGGAAAATTAAGGAAAAATTTATCATAAATTCAACATGAAATGATAACCTGGACAATTATTAAAATCCTATTATTAAAATCCACAGGAAGAGCTGGGCGTGGTGGCTCACGCCTGTAATCCCAGCACTCGGGAGGCAGAGGCAGGAGGATTGCTGAGTTCGAGGCTTGCCTGGGCTACATAGTGAGCTCAGGGCCAGCCTGAACTACAAGGTGAGACCCTATCTCAAAAAAAAAAAAAAAAATCCATAGGAAGAGAGAGCGGAAATAATGTCCTTACAGAAAATTATGTTCTTCCACCTATCTAGACCGAAGTGCTGTGTGCCACTGTTAGTACTAAACTGCTACAAACTTCCTGTGAAACAATTTGTAAGAGGTGTCCTCTGCGGCCAGGGAGTTAGCTTAGTGGCTCTGGTGTCGGCCTGGCAAGTGCAAGGTCCCGAGTTTGATCCCTGGGTACCACACACCACAGTGCTGAGCATGGTGGCTCACGCCTGTCATCCCAACACTTGGGAGGCAGAGGCAGGATTGCTGTGAACTCAGGGCCAGCCTGAACTACAAAGCAAGACTCTGTCTCAAACCACCCTCCCCAAAAAACGAGACACCGTAATTTCAAAAAAGTTATCCTACCAGGCCTTTTTAAAGAATATGTCCAAGACAGTAATCAAGTGTGTTGAAAATTAATTATGATGTTATTTCAATATTTATGCAATAACAACATTTAGAAACAATGTGGCTTGGGTTCACTAACCTGTGGAAGGACCGCACAATCAAATATTCTGCAGTCATCTAAGTGGTGCCTACGTGCTGGCAAGGTGGTACAGTCCTGTATTCCTAGCGCAATGGGACGCTCCGGCAGGAGGATCCCAGGTTCAAGTCCAGCCTGGGCAATTTAGCAATTTAAAAGAAATAATAAAATAGAAATAATTAAACAGCTGGGGGTGTAACTCAAAGCAAAGGCCTTATGATCAATCACCCATTCTATAAAAACAAGTTTGTACTAGGCATATTTTATGAACACATGTTCGCCCAATGTAATAGGTGAAAATAGTTATAAAATAATATAAATGGAAGCCCAGTGTTGTGGTACATGCCTATAATCCCTAGGAGGCTGAAACAGGAGGAGTGCTACAAATTCAAGGCCCACCCAGGATATATAAAATGGAAGTGTTTTTACACATAGAGCTAAACTGAAATAAATATTTCTTTCTGAAAGAGGAAAAGTTTGTTTTGGCTTGCAGTTTTGAAATAAATATTCATAAATCCACTTTCATATGTGAATGATAAATTTGGGCCCAAAGCAAACTATACAGTGTATACAGTGAACCACATCCCAGTTTGGTGTGTCCGCAAACTGTAACCAACCTAAGGCCCCCAGGCTGGTAGGCTGGCTCAGTACTAGAGCCCTGGGCTACTTCTTCGGCCCCCAGAACCGCCAAGAAAGACCGCAGCCTTGTCACCAGGCAACTGAGTCTCAGCCAATCAAAGCAACTGAGCATCAGCCAATCACAGATTACCAATATGCAAATATGTCCATGCAAGGCAAGTATCGCCCACAGCTAACTGGGCTGTTCCTGAGTGTTCCTTCCTTTCTCTGGCTATAAAATATAATCTTGGGATGAGGCAGGGCCTTTTAAAATGTCTTTTTTCCTGGAATGCTGCCCAGTTGTAAAACAAAGGAAACACTGTTAAGTTTAAGTGGTCTCAATTTTTCTTTTAACAATAGAAAGCAGTTTAAAAGCCTTAAAATATAAAAACAATTGCTTTCTCTGGTGGATGAGTTTTATTTTCTTCCCTTTATATTTTATAGAACTTAACTAGCATGTATTATTAGATTTTTCTCAATTTCTCCATGTTTTCTACTATTAAAGATCGGTTTTTGGAAAGAAAAACTCAGTTGCCCTCTAACACTTCGCAGATCTGTCTTTTCCGGCAAGACGGTCTTTGAGGAGGGTGAGCGGCCCGGCCCTCAGGCGGCGGGAGTTCAAAGGGGCCGGTGAGCGAAGGCTCCAGCGCTCTGCAAAGAGGGCTGATGGGCAGCAGAGGCTCGGCGCGGCGCCCGGGCGAGGCGGGACACGGGCTCCTGCTGCTCCTAGAACCTGGGACAGAGCGGGAAGAAGGACATGGAGTCCCTGGGAGGAAACGTTTGAATTTGCCTACAAGGGCCCGGCAATCCCAGTCCACGCTATGGTTTGTTGACCAGTGTCAGGTCACAGCCCTGAGGCCCAGGGGATTGTTCCGAGCCCTCCTGCCCCGCCGCCGTGGACAGTGAGCGCGGACCGCCCAGCGCCGACGCTCCGAGCTGGGGAGACGCCTGTGCCGTGTCAGGAACTGTACTGCGTGAAGGACGGTCTCTTTCTCCCAGCTGCGATAGCAAAAGAGCCTGCGCTGGGTGGTCTGCAAGGACGTACAGGCGTTTCTCACGGGCTTGAGGCTGAAAGTCCAAGACCAAAGCAGACTCAGGGCTGGTCTGTAACATCAGGGGCCAAGATTTCAACATAGGAACGTTAGAGGGACGTAGCATCTGGTCAGTACTAGACATGTAGCAGCACGCCATTTACAAATAATAAAACATACAGTCCTTTTTAATCTTTACTATCACAGCCAACTAATTCTCCCACAAGGTTTTAATTGCAAAACTTTTATAGCCATAGCCAGCCCGTCACTGGAAATGAACCACGATTTGATAAATGGAATTGGATCTCAATCCGTTAACGTGTTCCCACTGAGTTTACTGGGAAATTAATCTGATATGTGATTTACTATTAAGCTATTTCTCACGTTCAGAATGTCCTTTCATTGACTGCAGGAGGGTTCTCCATTTAGCTTTTCTGTAGGAACTAGAGCATTATTTGATTCTGTATCTTAACTGGTTCGAATGAATATGTCAAAATGACTTAAAATTCTGGGAGACTATTTCCCCGATCCTGCAGTGCACACTGGAATGTCTACACACACACACACACACACACACACGACTTTAATCTGCATTATTAACATTTTCTCCAACATGTCCATTCCAACTTTAAAGCAGACAATCGACAACAAAACATAAATGGCTCATTTATGGTAGAAAATGATGTCCCCGTGTGAATAGCTCCAAGTCCATGGTGTTATACATGCGGTGACTGAGCCGGAAGTTGGGGGTTACTGTCCGGCACCACATAGTCTCACAGAACACAAGGAGCACAATCTTTAAGAAGTGATGTGGTTTGAATACCTTGGCTCTCAGTAAGTTCAGAGGTTTACCTTTCTCTTCTGAGAAAGAGAAATGTATAGCCGTGGGCTAGCAATGTTCTTCAAGGTGACTCAGTCACCCTGGCAGGTCTACGTGTCTGCAGAAGGTGTTTGTGATTGTGAAGGGCTGTGAAAGACAGAAGCACATGTCAGTGTGTATGTGTGTGCGCGCGTGTGTGTGTGCGTGTGTATGTGGGACTGTTGCTGCTGGATCTTGGCTGTTCCAGATCCTCCTTTTAGCAATGCAGGAAGCACCTTGCTCAGAGAGCCTCTCGGGCGGGCCCTCGCAGAAGCCTGCCCACCTTGCCGAATGGGGTTACGGTTGGTTACTGATTGCCAAGGGCTGGGAGGGTCATGTGATTCATCCCCCGCCGAGTCCAGACGTCCCGATTCTCCCTGTGCTCCACGCAAGGACACACTCCTCCGCCGTTGCTCAGGATGCAGGTGAGCAAAAGATGTGCGTGGGATACTGGATGGGTCCGTGGAACTCAGATGTCCTCCGAATCAAAAAGCAGTTGTACTTCATCTGTGTGTTTCTACCGATCGATTGTTTTTCAGGTTGAAAATATCTGTAAAGTTCATTTTCCACATTGAATATTCTTTCACAAAATATTTTCTAAATAATCTGGGGGCTGACTAAAATATTTTGCTGGAGTGCTCCTTTTGGGGGTTCTTTAGATATTCTAGGCAAGTGTCCTCTGTCTGAAAACCAGCCGGCAAGAATTGTTTCCCATTCTCTTCACTCCGCTGGTTGTTTTCTTGCTGTGCAGAAGCTTGAGAATCTGATACAATCCCATTTGTCGTTTCTCAGAACTATTTTCTTTGTAACTGGAGCTCTGTCCACAAAGTCTTTGCCTTGGCCTCTGACTTCAAGAGTTCTACTTTTTTTCCCTTCCAGCAGGTTAAATATGGATGTTTTCCATTGAAATAGATTGATCCTTCTATGTATACTCTTAGCTGTCTGAAAATTACAGTGTGTAATAGACTACAAATTTGATTATAACATTAGAATTTAGAGTGGCTGATCCTTTGCTTAGCATAATAGTGTGTCATTACTTTTTACTCCTCAGACAAAATACAGAAATGAGAATCAATTAATTTGAATTCCTTTGTCAGCCATTTACTTTCTATTTTATGAGAACAGGCAACTATTATCCTAAAAGAATTGGCTTTTTTTTTTTGCTAGTAATAACAAAAGCACTAAGAAGAAAAAAATTATGAGTTGAAAAAAACTAGAATATTTTTGAACATTCACCATATGCCAAGCACTGTGGTGCATGATTTATATACATAAGCTCCATTATGAGGTAGATAAAGTTATACACATTTTAGAAGTGAAAACTGAGACCTATAAAAGCTACGATCATACAGCTAAGAAGTGGTAGAACTCAGAAAAGGATTTTCCCCCAAAATATTAGAAAACAGTGTGGAATAACCTTTTTTACTTATTTAGCATGGTTTCTCATTCATGTCTGAGTTAGAACTTACCTGTTACCTAAGAAACTCTTAGCCCTGTCCGCCTCCTCCCTGAACAATGTACAATTACTTCACACGTGACAAGTGAGTTCTACATGCTTTTAAAGAAAAAAAAAGTTACTGGCTGTCATTACTGGGATCTTTTCCCCTGCAGATTAAACACAGAGCTTGACCTCACTCTACCGCTAAGTTACACCTTCAGTCCAGGAGATGGACTAGTTTCCTGATACAGTAAAACCTGTGATTGTTCCACTGCAGGAAATGGTGAAACTCCCAGCGTCAGTTACTGGCAGTTTTGTGGCTTCTTCTCCTACCTACCTGAATGAGGAAGTTCAGCCTGAGAAGAAAGACAAAGAAAAGTGTCTTGACTGTTTTTGTCTTGGAAACCTGGTTAGAGAGGAACTGGAGAGCACATACCAGAAAAGAACTAGGTTCTGTCTAGCACTGTGACAAAATACTGAGATAAACAATTAAGCAAAGCTGTGTTTTGGCTCCTGGTTCCCGAGCTGTCAGTTCTGGTCACCCGGCTCCGCTGTCCCCAGGGGTGTAGCCGGGAAGGCCGTGTATGTGGCGGGGAGGGCTGTGGAAGGAAGCTGGCCACTCTGTGGCAGCTAGAGGCAAGGAAAAGGAGGAAGGCCCAGTGTCCCCGTCGAGATTGTGCCTCTAATGTCCTTATTTCCTTCTGCTGGGGTCCCCCTGCACCCCTACAGGCTCCCCCACTTCCCAGAGGTGCCACCGGCTAGCAACAAGCCTTCCACATATGGCTTTGGGGAGACATATAAGTTCCAAACTATAACACTCTGAGAGGCAAATTCAAAGAATGCCACGGCTTTAATTGGAAAGGGAAATATTTACGCGGAGGCAAGTCAGCCCTTCAGAAAGCCAGCTATTTGCCTTCTATCATGCTCATTTAATTCTGAATCTGAAAGGCAGCATGAAGTAGAGGATCACAGAAGTTTCTGGGGGTCTGATGCTCCCTAAGTAGCTATGACTCATAGCCTACGTGGCTGTCTCCCTAAGCTGAACTGCCGCCACCACCCTCAATCACGTGACACGGCTGTATTTTTTTTTTTCTAGGACTTAGAAAATGGCCAGAAGCACTAACACATTGTTCTACCACCTCAAAGTGTCCACCCCATTTAGAAAATCCTCTTAATATTTTAAATATACAGCTTGGGTGCTCTGTTGTTGTGTCTTTAAATGGCTTATGGTTTGCAGCGTGCACATCTTAGATTTATAATTTGGAGGTATAGGGAAAAGATTGAGTTTTTATTCCATGCAGATAGTTATTTGATTCAAAATTAAAATGAACACTAAGCTATATTTAGTAATAAAACAAGTATCACTATTTTTGTAATCTTGCTCTAGATAGACACTTAAGACTTTTTGAAAGGTTTTCTAAAATTTTTCCTTCTGCAACCTTGTTCAGCTCTAATTCCTCAGGAAGCAACCCAATGAGGAAGAAATCTGTGAGCTTCAGTTTAGTATCTTTATAGCTTGTTTTTATTTTAACACACCTATCGTTTAGACTTAGATCAGGGGTCAAAGCCTGGCATGTAACCTTGGGAAACTTATGACTGCCTCAATTTCTACATCTATAAAACAATTACACATCTTTTTAAGAGTTCTTCAGACGTGCTGTTATAAGACACACCTATATGACACTTGGAACACACCAGGAACTTAGTGAAGTGGCTTGTTTCTCTCACTCCACCCCATGTCTTAGATTAGAATGAATAGTCAAATCATAAAAGAAAAACACTTTTATTTTTGTAGTTATTGACTCTTTGTTCTTTCCAGAATTGTTTAGACTTCATACTCTTTAGTTATAAATAAAAGAATTGTTATGGTTTGCATCTAGATGTTCCCCTAAATCTTGATGCATTCATGAGGCATTTGAGGGGATGTTGGATCATGGATGTATGATGCTGGATTAGAATATGTGACACTGGGAGTACGGTATGTAATAACTAAATGGCTTTAGCATAGTACTGGGGAAGGATAATGGAAGTACCACTCAATAGGCTTTTGGACTGAATGGGATAAAAGGCACACTTGCTTCACAGCTTGCTGCCTTCTACCTGCCACACCACGGACCATTTCTCCTCTGTCGTGCTGCCCTTCCATGAAGTCAGCTAAATATGGACTGAAATCTGTGCAAACTATGAAATATACCTCTCCTCTTTTAACTTAGGTTGTCAGGTATTTTGTCTCAGCAATGAGACAAGTAAACGAAAAAAGGGATTCACGTTACTGGGGTAACCATTTAAAAAATAGGGTGACATCCAGCTTTGCCATTTTGTGAACCTTCCAGTTGCGACTGCACAAGGTGAGAGAGGAGTCGGAGTCATCGAGTTCCTCTAGATCTTCTTACTGGCTACCAGGCAAAACTCTGAGGTTGCCCCTGGGTACACAGGATCTGACCACGGGGGGACTCAGCCGCTCCAACCCACAGGCTTGTCTTACAGCCACCAGAAATATGTTTCAGCAACAGCTTACCAATGTGTTAACAGTAATTGTGAGAATTTCATTATAGCACTCCAATAAAATTCAATTATTTTCCGGGAGAGGAGGAACTAGGAAGATATCTAACAAGTACTGAAATGATAGAATTAGTCACTTATTCATAAAACCAACTCTGTATTGCTTACAAAGATTTTGTTATCCATTTCTTCAAACTTGAGTCCTGCAAGCGTTTATACTAGATTATGAACCCAGCCCTGGTCTGAGCTGAATGCCTCAAAACAGCTTCTCTAATGAGTACCGCGCTTTATAAAAACAGGGATGTTCTTCCTGAATAACAACAGGTATGCGCGGTTTTTTGCTGTCAGACGGTAAAAACTACTGGAACTTGTGTCGCTTAAGCTACCGACAAGTCCGAACACCCGGGGCCGGAACCCCACGGAGGAAGCGGTCCCGCCGCGGGCGCGGGGCGCAGGGCCGGGTCTGCAGGGCCGACGGGCAGCCGCGCCGCTGGCGCAGTTCGCGGGCCGCACGCGGACGCCGGCCGGGGCTCACGATGCCCGGTTCTCCGCGTGACCGAAGCGACAGAGCCGGAGTTTCAAGTGTGAATCGCCTCGGATCCTTCAGCAGAGCGGAACCCGCGAGGCGCAGCCCCGGAGCCCTGCCCGCGAGGCAGGCCGCGCCCAGCTCCTCCTCGCCCGGCCGCGGGCCGGGGGGCGGAGCCCTGGGGGCCGGGGCGGGGCCGGGTTGTGCTTCGGGGCGGGGCCTGGCACCCGGGGCGGGGCCGGAGCCGTGCCTGGGGCGGGGCCTGGCACCCGGGCGGGGCGGGCGCGGCCGGCGGCGCCGCGCACTCGGCAGCATGGCGTACCCTGGACATCCCGGCGCGGGCGGCGGGTACTACCCAGGCGGGGTAAGCGCGGCGGCGGGAGGGACCGCAGCCTCCGGGACGCCGCCCGGCCCGCGTGGCCCTGCGGGCGGCTTCCTCTCCGTCCCCCGGGCCGGCCGCGCGGGCCGGGACGCCCCGGACCGTGGTCTGGGCGGCTCCGCCTCAGCGAGCTTCCGCCCCGCCGCGGCAGCGCCGGCCCCGCGGACGGCCTGGGCCGCGCCCCGCTCCGGGCCTGCGGGCGAGCGGAGCTGCACGGCCCGGGCTGACGCGCGCTCGCTTCCCGCCGACAGTTCGGAGGGGCGCCCGGCGGCCCGGCCTTCCCCGGGCAGGCGCAGGACCCGCTGTACGGCTACTTCGCTGCGGTCGCCGGACAGGTCAGTCTCCCCTTTAACCTACGGGAAAGAGATCCGAGTCAGTGTTCGGGTGAGCTTCGGGTTCCGGCGGTGCGAAGGGGCGAACCTTGCCCCGAAGTGAGTCCCTTTTTTGTCTGTGCAAAAGAAAGTAAGAAGGCTCTTTATTTTCTGTTTCAGTTCTTCCGTAGAGTGAGCAGATAGAGTAGGTGCAGGCATTACTACCTGTACTTGGGTTAGTTCATTTCAAACTTGCCATTGAACAAGATCGGAAAGGATGGAGGCATATATTTCGAAGATCTGTAAATAGAAAGATGTCTTTAGACCTGAATTATTAAGAGTCCAGCATGGTCAAGAGAAGAAATTCAAGAGCTGGGAGGCCCCTGCTTGTACAGTTTAAAGACGTGTATCATTTTTGTATAGCCAGGTTCCATGGACACTTTTCTGTTGGATCTGGTAATCATTTACCTCCTTCAGGAAATACGTATGTATGTGAAAACATAAGCTTCGAAGTAAAAGAGTTCCCATTCCCAGTGTCAGGAAGTGAGCGTCTTGGAGCTTCCGGGCACCAGGTTAGTGCCTCAGTGTCCTTATTAGGAGTTGTGACCTGATGACCCAGAGACAGAATTCAGCTCAGCTCCCGGCACCACTTCCCGGCATTCCTGAGCTGGGGGTAGATGCTGGATGGCCTGGCCTGAGGACCTTTGCCTGACTCATAAGGTCACCGTGTGCAGGAAGCACACTGCTGGCGTGGTCCAGACACGTTCAGCAAGCATGTTCATCCTTGGCAATGCAGCAAGCCTTGTTTTGATTAAAAGCTAAGAATTGGAAAGCCATAAAGCAAAAAGTACTGTAGAATAGGACAGAATAAAAACCTAAGACCACCTTCTGAAATAATGCTCTTAAGAAACAGAGCTTTGAGAATTTGAATGGAAAATTGGGTCTAAAACTGGAAGACTTTCCTCTTGAGTATCTGCTTCATCTGTTACTGATCTGTGTCTCTGAAACCACAAGACACGGCACACCTCGAGTCCGGCGTTCTTAGGTGGCCGGTGCCTGTAGCGAGCAGGTAAGTGACCCCACCTGCTTAGCTTTCAGCGGCCTTGCTCTGTGTTCTCGTGTTCAACCTCTTCGACATCAATGATCCTCTTCCGCATAGGACTCGTTGACTGGAGGATTTAGATACTTTTTAATATCCCTAAAAGTGACCCGTATCTATAGGCCTGATCTAGTTCAGGCAATGAGTGTGTACTGACCGAGAGCCTAATCTGTAACTTCCAGATGTTGTGCTCTGAGTAAAAGAAAACCCCCAGATGAAAAGGGGAACAAGCAGTCCTTTCCGAAGCGAGGTATTTACTGATGTCTGCCTCCCGCAAAGAAATTCTTTTCAGTTGACTTTGTAAATAATTTTTGAAAAATACTTAGTTTTAGCAGTTTCCTACTTCAGACTGAGTGATGTTGCCAAAGTAGACTCTAAGGTAGTTTATTACATTATACTAGCTTTGGAGTTAGGGTGAAGAAAGATGCCCACTTTTGGAAAAATTTCCCCCCTTTTTTTTTAAGAAAAATCTCACGCATGGTACTCTTTTTCATCATTATCGTCATACTGGAAGTGAACAAAAACCTTCACTGTACAGTACAGTCACTGTAGTGATTCCTTTTCCTATTTTTTCCACAAGGACGGACAGATCGACGCGGACGAGCTGCAGAGGTGCCTGACGCAGTCGGGCATTGCTGGAGGATACAAACGTGAGTTGCCCGGTTACCCTGAAAGGTTCATTCTCCACATCTCAGCTCTGACAGGGGCCTCTAAGGACACCGAGCTTTTTCTGAATCAAGTGTAGAATTTAAAAAGCAAAATTAGGCTATTATTTTAAACTGTTGATTTGAACCCCATTCTTTTTTTTTTTGGCATTATAAAAAATTTTTATTTGTAAAATGAGAAGGATTATGTAGTGTTAACACAAAGGAAAATTGTAATGATAATTGTTCTTTAAATAAACCATAGAGCATAGGGGTTCCACCCTATTTTCTCAGCGAAATAGCTAAGAAATAACCTGCTGGGGAAATGACCCTTGGGGAAGTAGTTAACGACTTTGGCATGAAGCAGCCATGTGAGAAACTGCCGTGGGCGTAAGTGTTGGCAAATAACCGGGGAGAAAGTGAACAGCGAAAGCTAGCAAGGGGACAGCCCCGGACGCTAAGTCCCATGTTCGAGCGCCCGCGCAGCAGGATGAAGAGGGCCCTCCCAGCCGTTCTTCTTTAAGTAAAATGTTGGACTATTTATGTAGTTAAAGTTTTCACTTCTGTTTGCATGTTTGCAGTACATGATGAGCACCGTCAGTGTGGGCACCGTGCGCACGCAGAACACACCCAGTTCTCAGCCCTCACAGTGTTAATTATCACACACAGAGCAGCTGCGAGATTAACAGCTTGAGAAACGTGTAAAACACCCATACTTACACTAAATCAGGGCACACTTTTATACACATTGTTCCCGCTGGATTACAATAACTTTTTTCTTTCTTTTCCCTATTGCTTGTCTTTTTCTTTTTGCAACAGGGTCTCACTTTGTAGTCCAGGCTGGCCCTGAGCTCACTGTGTAGCCCAGGCAAGCCTCGAACTCAGCAATCCGCCTGTCTCTGCCTCCCGAGTGCTGGGATGACAGGCGTGAGCCACCACCCCCGGCTATTGCTTGCCTTTTATTTTATACTATGTATGTTGAGTTTCTCATCTACAAGAAACCGCGTGATATTTAAGCTTGAGTGTCTGACTTACTTAAGTTAACATTATGGTCCCAAGGTGTGTCTGTTTACCTATAAGTGATTCCAGGATATCCTTCTGCAGGCAGAGTGGTTCTCCCTTGTGTCTAAGTAATGCGTTTTCCGGATCCGTTCATCTGCTGATGGCCTCATAGGCGGCTTCCGGGATTCAGCTGCTGTGACTTGTGCTGCTGTAAAGGGAGGCACCTCGGAGCACTGTGCTGTGGCGGCTCCAGCTCTGTAGGGAAGACACCTGGAAGGAGGACGGCGGGTTGACGGGAGTGTCTAGTGTTGCTGCTCCGTGGGGGCCGCGTGCTGCTTTCCACAGCGGTTATGCCGTGTACACGCCCAGCACAGTGGAGAAAGGCTCCTCTTTCAGACCCGTGCTTACTAGATCCTTCCAGTCTACCTGCCAGGCCAATGAACTTCTTGGAGCTGGGGTCCTGGTGGCTGGTGTGTGCTGGTCTGTGCGGCCTCCTTCGCAGAGCACAAGTTAACGGGGAGAAGGGAAGCCCGCCAGGTCCACGGTCATTACGGGGAGGAGTAGGACTGTTTGCCCAGCGCCTCCTCTGCCCTCAGCCAGGAATTTCTGTCATTCAGTCAGGTCCTAGACAAAAGAAGCCCTTTCTAGATTAAGGGAAATATGTTTAGCAATACATTTAAATTGCAAATTGTTAACCTGGGGTTTATCAGAAGCCAGGTGATGTCACACACAGACTGGTGGAGGCACTGCAGGTTTTAAAATCTGCAAAATGCAGTTGCCTAGTCTTGCGGGCCTTTTAAGAATTCTATTTGGGGGCCTGAGGGTTGGCTCAGTGGTTCTGGCGCCTGCCTCACAAGCACAAGGCCCTGAGTTTGATCCCCTGTAACCACAGACAATGCTGGATGTGGAGACTCACGCCCACCAGCCATCAATACCACACACCACAGTGCTGGGCGTGGTGGCTCACGCCTGTCATCCCAGCACTCAGGAGGCAGAGGCAGGAGGACTGCTGAGCTTGAGGCTTGCCTGGGCTACAGAGTGAGCTCAGGGCCAGCCTGAACTACAAAGCGAGACCCTGTCTCAAAAAAAAAAGAATTTTGTCTGGGAGAGCCACATGTGCGATGGCCTTGGGTCAGTTCTTGAAATGTAAGGACCTGGTGATTTCATTGAGCTGCTTAGTTCCACTGGGGGCTGTAACAGTCCACCCTGCTTTGGGGATGTCGGAGTTCAGTAAGAGAAATGGCACCGTCCTCGCCGGTGTGTTAACTCCCCCTTGGCACCCAGAGCAAGCTCAGACCCAGTGTGGGCAGGAGCCGCCCTCCGCGCGCGGCCTCTGCTGAGCTGTCTGACGGGGCTCTGAGGTGCGACGGAGCAGCGGATGGTGCTGCGCTCCCGCCTGCCCGGCACGCGGCTCTTCCTTTCTGGTGTGGTCGGGAGAAACCGCTGGGACGCGAGCTTCCCACCGGACCCATACGCGCTTACTTTCTAGTAAGAAAAACCTGTTTGAGGTATTCTAGTACTAAGAACAGAAGAGAAAAGCAAAAAACACAGCATTTTTAAAATACTTCAAAAAGAATTAGCATTCAGAAAAGCCATTTCTGGGAGGAAGATAAAGCTGAGACAATTGTGAGAGTTATTTTTCTCAGCCAAACTCACTGAACATCAGTGTTGGAGTTTAGTTCATTTTTATTATCTCTAGCCTTCCTGTTATCCAGAACCCTCCACATAAGTGTTTAGGGGCTGGCTGATAATAGAGTTAAAAAATTTTAGCTCATAACCTTATCGGTGCTTGAAGATGATACATTTCTTTCAAGTATCATAAAAAACATGAGGGCCAGGGATGTAGCTCAGTGGACTCACACCTGCCTCGCAAGCACAAGGTCCTGAGTTTGATCCCTGGTACTGGACAAAACAAACACAAAAACTGGAGATCTTATTTAAAAACCATAGTTCTCTGCCCCCCCCCGTGCGAGGGGTATGTGTGTAAAAGATAGGGGTGTCTGTCTTCTTGCTCAGGGGTGAGAAGCAAGTCTTGTTGGTACCTCGATTGATTCAGCCTATACTTTTCCAGCGGCACCGACTGTGCGCAGCGCTTGCCCACACACAGTGCCCGGAGCACTCGGGGTTCGTGCCCCCCAGAGGCTCTGGGTCCCAGGACAGGCAGCAGGACGGAGGCGGGAAAGTGTTCCTGCAGAACTGGTGTCCGGCTGATGAGGCGGGAAGGTCTCCCCGGCATGAGGCCCGAGCAGCGGGGGAGAAGCGCCCTGCGCGGGCGGCAGAACCGCGTGGGCGGCAGAACCGCGTGGCTGGGTCCGGCCGTTCCTCCGTCGGGGCGCCTGGGGCGGGGTCGGGCACGGGCGCCTCAGCCGAGGGTGCCTGCGGTGCCTGCGGTGCCCGAGGCCGGAGCCGGGGCGGGCGGGGGTCAGGGCCAGGCGCAGGCTGCGCGGCGCGGCGGGCTGACCCGGCCCTGTGCTCAGCCGGGCGCAGGGCCTCCCGGGGCGCGATCCCTGAGCCACGCCGTCCGGGGCGTGCGGCCGGAAGGCCAGAGCGGAGACTCGGCGGCTCTCGCCCGGCGTGGACGGCGTGTGGCCGCCTCCTGCCCTCGGACGGCGGGCCGAGGTGCGCGCGCTGCCGGCCTGTTCCTGCGAAAGGACGAGCCGTGCGGGACGGAGAAGACGGGCGGTCCCGGGGAGCCCGAGCCCGGCGCTTAGAGGGAAAGAGGGGAGCCGGGGGCCCGCGTCCCTCCGCGGAGTCCGGGCTGTCAGGACGCGGCCTCTCCTCCCCGGCCCGCCGGCCGCGCCCTGGGCTGGGCTGAGTCTGCGGCAGCAGCCCTGGGAGGAGGGGCCTGCTCACTGCCTGCAGGACGGGACAAACAGAAACAGACTAGCCAAACCCCCGCAGCCCGTCCTCCCACACTGGCGGGGTAGTGCATCCGGGTTCGTGGTGAGTTGAACTCGCTATATTTTGGGTATGATTTTAAAGTCAAGAAAAAATGAACAACTATGCAAGAGCAAAGGGTTTAACTCAGTGGTTCCTGAGCCTGAACGTCCCAGGTTCAATCCTGGTACACACACAAAAACAGACTATTCAATACTTCTGAAAGATATTCTCAGAGCAGGGGAAGGGGAAAAAAATGAGAATTAAGCTGTATCATGTACTGGTACAAATTCTCAATGTTGATTGTGATCATGATGTGTATATAACATACACCAACAAAATTAATTTAAAAAAATAAAAATGGAAAAATATTCCCTTTAAAGTCAAATATGAGTTCTGGAAAAAATTGTTTTATCTGAAAAAACTGCTTCGTAGCTGCTGTATAATTTAGACCCACTGAAACTGAGTAGCTTATAAAAAAGTGAATAATCCCATTCGTAATATATCTGATGTGAGTTTTTCCAAATTATATTTACGTGTATGTACTTTTTCTTTTCAACAGCTTTTAACCTGGAGACTTGCCGGCTTATGGTTTCGATGCTGGATGTATCCTTTGTTTTGCTTTGCCTGAAGTATTTTTTTCTTGCCAAGCAATTTCCTTGCTAAAGGAATTCATCTCAGAATTAGTACCTGGTAATAACAAAAAGAAAGCTACTAAAAAGTTTTTGAAGCGATTAGGTTTAGGGTACACATTAGTATGAAAATAGGAGAGAAGGGTAGTCAAGAGGTTAACTGTTCAAGAATTGAAGGAAGGAGTCAAGCATGGGAGCTCACACCTGTAGTCGCAGCACTCTGGGAGGCTGAGGCAGGAGGATCACAAGTTCCAGCCCAGCCTGAGCAATCAAACAATTTAGTGATACCCTATCTCAGATGAAAAAAACCAGGTGGGGGCAAAGGTCCAGTAGTGAGCAATAAAAACAGCAAAAGCAAAGAGCATCACAGTAGAGCCAGCGTAGACGAAAGAGCGTCAGGGCGGCTCTTGCCTTTCACGGGGACGCGCTGACTCAGACTCTCAGGGCGGAGGCTCAGGCCCCCGGAGGACTAGGACCCCGGTGCTGACTCTCTAGCGCCCCCTCTCCCTCATGTTGCAGAGGTGTAGACGCGCTTCCTAGGTTGCTGTCACCTTGAGTCACCCCAGGCGGGAGGGGAATGGGGCAGACACCTCGTCCCGGGGACCCCCGCTGTCTGCCCGCACCGTGTGTGGTAGCTCACAGCCCGGTGCCGTTTCCTTCTCAGCGGACTCTCGGCTGTCTCCCCGCAGGGTGAGCAGCCCTCACTGCCTGTCTCCGCAGCTTCTTGCTGCTGTCTCTGTGGCCGCCGTTTCATACTAGTAGAAAGGTGCACTTGCACCCACTGAGCACAAAGAGCAGTGACGCCCTTCCGTCCCCTCGAACGCCGACGCTGGACAGTGCTGTCAAGTGCCTCGCTGTGACCCTTGACCCCGGCCCAGCGAGACATGTCGGGCACCATGGGGTTCACCGAGTTTAAGGAGCTCTGGTCGGTGCTGAACGGCTGGAAACAGCACTTCTCCAGCTTCGACAGCGACCGCAGCGGGACCGTGGACCCCCAGGAGCTGCAGAAGGCCCTGACCACCATGGGTGCGTGTGGCAGGCTGGCTCCCGCTGCTGGGCCGAAGCGGGCGCCCCGGGAGTGCGACTTGAAGATAGTTTCTCTTTTCTTCGGAATTGTGTCTGTTCTCACTAAGATGTGTTGACAGTTTAAGAAAAAAAAAAATTGAGGGGCCGGAGGGTTAGCTCAGTGGTTCCGGTGCCTGCCTCGCAAGCGCAAGGCCCTGGTTCCATCCCCAGTAACCACATACAATGCTGGCGTGGAGACTCACCCCCACCAACCATCAATACCACATACCACAGTGCCGGGCCTGTCATCCCAGCACTCGGGAGGCAGAGGCAGGAGGATTGCTGAGTTCGAAGCTTGCCTGGGCTCCAGAGTGAGCTCAGAGCCAGCCTGGACTACAAAGCGAGACCCTGTCTCAAAAAAAAAAAAATTGAACTTAGTTTTCGATGTTCTCTTAAGCCTTTCCCTTGTTTTTGTTGCGGGATGATTTTTCTGCCCTTCAGGCTTTAGGCTGAATCCCCAAACTGTGAATGCGATTGCGAAGCGGTACAGCAGCAACGGCAAGATCACCTTCGACGACTACATCGCCTGCTGCGTCAAGCTGAGGGCGCTCACAGGTGGGTCTCCCGCCGCAGCAGGCTGCAGGGCGCCTGCGCACTGCTCCGAAGCACAGCGAGCAGCGTCGTGCTCTGTGCGGCGCTCTTTGGGTGAGTGAGTCCTCGGTGGCTGGGCGCGGTGGCCCATGCCTGTAATCCCTGCTGCTCAGGACGCGGGCAGGAGGGTCACAGGTTTGAGGCCAGCCCGGCCACTTAGCAAGATCCTGTCAGGCCAGGGATGTAGTTCCGTGGTGCTGCCGCCCGCCCGGCAAGCGCAAGGCTGAGAGTTCAATCCCCAGGTCCGCAAAAATAAAAGCAAGATCCTGTCTAAAAGGTCTCGGTTCTTAGCTCAGTGGTAGGGAACCCTGGGCTCAATCTCTGGTACCGAGCAAAACAAAACAGAAATTTCTTTTTTGGCGGTGGAGGGATTCAGCACGCCAGCACGTGGCTGTCTGTCAGTCAGGAGAAGGATGGACAGAGTGCTTGGGCGGCAGAGAGCCTGTGGTTAAAGAGCCTGGCAGTTTAACCCCCAAGCTCTTGAAGAGCATTTCCAGCTCACTCTTCAGATACTTCCGCAGAGAAATGAGTCACGTGTGATCACGCGTGGACAAAGGGCTGCGGTTGAGCCCTGCCTCATAGACGGGGGTCATCGGGCCCCACGCTGAGCGTTCAGGGCAGGGAAGCGGGTGAAGGTGATCAAGACGCATGATACAGACTGAAACTTCCCGGAACGTGAAGCGGAGGCCGCGTGGCGAGCGTGGTGGTGCTGGGGGCGGGGCAGAGTCTTCTGCTGCCGACACGTCTGCAGAGCCCGTTCAGCGTGGGGAGGAGTGTCCGTGTTAAGTTTGGAATTCTGTGTTTTCGTCACAGTCGAGTCATAGCTGGGCAGTTGCACAGCTTTTACTGCCTCTGGGGTAAGGCATTTTCTCCCTGCTCCGCCGAGGAGAGAGACGTCGGCCAACTTCTGCCTGTGAGGCCGCTTCACACAGCGAGTCTTTGATACGCACAGAGTAGGCTTTCTTGCTTTGGTCTTTTACGTTGACTCCTGTACAATGTTACTGCAGTTTGAACCTAATACCACAATAATCCGTGGTGGTTTGAGGAAAGCTGTTTAAAGCAAAGCTGTAAATTTTCTGTGTTGTTTTTCAGATAGCTTTCGAAGACGGGATTCTGCTCAGCAGGGTGTTGTGAATTTCTCCTATGACGATGTAAGTCCCAGTCAATTGAAAGCTAAATACGTGGATATAGGGTGCACAAAAATGGGCTTTCCCTTGGAAGCTGGCTGTTAGGGACATCTTGAGGTTGCCAGAAAAATCAGGATGAAGAGGGCATTGCCATCCAAAATGCATTACGCTCATTCACTGTTAGCCTTCTCCGCTGATCAGACTGCTGTTGGCTTTGTATGAACCACCTGGGTTTAAGTCTCGGCCTGCTGCGCTCCAAGCTGGGCCACTTAGGCAGGTTTCTTCACTGCCCTGAGACCGTGACCCTTTTCCCGCCCTCCCTACAGAACCCCCCCATGTCACTGTGCATTTTAACATCCCACCGAGTGCTGTCACTGCAGAGGTGAAGAGGCAGTAGGGGCGGGCTGAGAACTGGGCTCTGGCCTCAGGCCAGTCCTCCTACGAGGTTGCCAGATGCCTGGCTTCAGGTTCTTTGCACACCTGGACTCGCTTGGCTTTGGGCAGAGCTGCAGAGATCAGCAGTGCGCAGGGCCTTGGTGTTCCAGAGAGGAAGGCAGGATTCACAGAGCAGAGCCTGTGGCTGTGTGTCCGGGAGAGTCAGCATTTCCTCTCAGGCTTGCTCTGGAACATTCCATGGCCAGCGCAATGCACAGAACTCACGTCCCGGGATTGTCAGAGGGCCAGTGGAACCCTTTCCTGAAGCCGATTTTGAAGGCAGAAGCGTGAAGGCGCTCCCCAAGCGCAGGGCCGCTGAACCGCAGTGTGGTCCCTGCCCGACACACGGTGCGAGTTCCGGCTTTTGCGCTGTGGGTACCTTCCTTCGGCCATTTCTAGTGGTAAATATTACATGGGTTTTAAATGGGTCTTTATCTGCTGAAGCAATATCTCTTTCCTCTAAGATAAACCCATTGGATTTTACATTAGACTCTGTCTCCAAAAAAAAAAAAAATGTTTTCAATCCATCATTTAGGAAGTTTCAGTCCATCTTAGAAAGTTGTGGGAGGTTTTTAAGCCCACAGTTCCCGTTGGAGAACCAAAGCCTGAGCGCGTGAGCCGGACTGCGGAGCGTGGAGTGTTTTGCGGTCTGGAGTTTGACGCTGTCTCCTCTCTCTCTCAGTTCATCCGGTGTGTCATGGCCGTGTAAGCCAGAGGAAGCGTCTGAACACAGCATTCCAGCCAGCGCCCCCGTTGCTTACTCTGCCCTGTTAAGCCTGTGTCAACCTACGTTGCCTCTCTCTCCAGCATCTGTTAAGGTTTATTACTCCATACAGGTTTGAAGTTTTTAGTTTTGATAATGAATTCTTTGGAACTTGGATAATATAAAGTCAAGTCTATTATACCAGTTGGAACTCCCCTAAGTCATTATCAATCTTGCTTTATTTTCCTGCCAACCCTCTTATAGAAATGAGAGTGCAGAATGTTTAAGGTGCATGATATGCTTTCATTATGAAAAACTGAATTAAATGACAGCTGTGGAGCTTTCCTCCCCAGAGGAACATGGTTAAACTGTGTGGAGTATTCTTACAAAGATGACGTCACCTTCTTAGATACAAGACAGACACAGTCACCCACGTCAGGGTTCATCTGAGAAATTCAGCATCGATTTTACTTCAACTGACATATATTTTGATGACTGTATCTATGAACAGGGAATAGAGTGATTTTTTTCTGCCATACACACACACACACACACACACAAATTTTTTTTTTTTAGTACTGAGGATTGAACTTGGGACCTTGCACTTGCAAGGCAGGCACTGGACCCACTGAGCTAAATTCCTGGCCCTGACCCTTTAATCTGAATGGCAAATTCTGTCACCATATTCTTTGTCCTCATCCATTCAAACCTTTAACTATACTTAAAAGTCTTGCATATTATAAGCTTAGCTGTATTTAAAAGACTGCTAGAAAAAGACTAAGAAAATATATTTCACTAAAGAATTTTAAGTGATTTTAATTTGATTTACACATTTTAGCATTTTCCAAATTTTCTATATGGGTTCTTAAAGTCAGAAGATCCACAATTTTTAAAGTATGGACACATCTGTTTTGATAGGTGACATAATTTTCATGATATACAGCAGAAAGCCTGGGGCGGTGTCGCAAAACGTCCCTCTGGCCGCCGCTGAGCCTCGGCTTCTCTGTCTCCTGCCGGCTTCTCGGTTCATCTCTAATAAGCAAGTGTTACAGACAGTGGAAAACTTTACACAAAGTAAACCGTGGGGTTTCAGCAGGTCTAGATTCTACTCCTGTACCTGTCACTTCGGGGCTGGGGCCTTTTAATAACCTCAGAAGTCTGTTTCCCTGTCTTGGACAAGGGAACAGTATTCTTGGGGTAGTTTGGGACAGGGAGAAGTGTATGTAATAAGCACTGATAGTTTTCCGTTTTTTCTGTTTAAAACTGGCCTGCTGTGCCTTTTTTTCAAAGAATTTTACAGATTAAAGAAAAAAAAAATGGCCTGACTGCTTTCTCCTTGCCAGCAGCCTTATTTTAGGGCGCAGGGTAAGCATTACTGTGCCAGTGAACAGTTAACTGTCCACCAATGAAAATAAAAGTTTTCTAAGCTTTTTTCACCTTAGTTCACTAATACATTTTCCAATACTGAGCATATATATTTCCTGAATACTTACTGGACCCTAATTTATGTTTTCATGGTAAGTTGTTAGGCCCAGATGGTAGGTCGGCGTGAAGCATGCTGCCGGCTTCAGAGGCGTCCGGGTCCCCCTTGCACCTGCCGTCTGTGCAGTCCCCAAGCTGTGCGTGGGCCTGGGCTGTCCGGAAAGGGGTCAGAGGGTGCCAGAGCCCCGAGAGGCAGGGACTGGCCTTCAGCATGCCAGGACAGCTCTCACCGGGCCTTCTGACAGCCCTTAGTTTAGGAAATCACTTCCTGCGTATGTGTAACAACAGCGAGGAAGAAGGGTTTGGCCGGCCTGAAGGCACAGGCCCTTGGATGAGTCCCAAGTGTGCTTGGTCCGAAGTTTGCTTTCGGGTAAATACCAGAGTCTGAGAACACCGTGCTGCTAGCATCGCCCCATTCAGTCTGAACTGCGGATACTCCAGAACAA
The DNA here is from genome assembly GCA_004025085.1 of Thryonomys swinderianus. Classification (NCBI taxonomy): domain Eukaryota; kingdom Metazoa; phylum Chordata; class Mammalia; order Rodentia; family Thryonomyidae; genus Thryonomys; species Thryonomys swinderianus. The sequence goes on along the minus strand of PVIC010007039.1, from coordinate 27,517 downwards.
GCCTTGTCTGCTCTTCCCATGCGAGGAAGTGGAGAGAAGCGCTCCTGGGAAGAGCGCGCCCCCGCAGCTCGGACGAACTGACAGCGTCTCCTCCCTCCGTCCCGCGGGCTCTTCATTCCCGGCCCGCGGCTGCTTCGCCCCTACTCCCGTGCGGTCACTGGTCACTCACTGGGCGCTTCCAGCGCAGGCTCCCCCGCTCTTGAAAATGCTTTCTTGGTCCATTTATTTATAACGATTAAAGCATCAGTTGGAGCGCGGGAAAGCTGTGCACCCAAAGTTGAATATTTCACTTACCGGGAGGACTAAGTGCTTCAGATAACTCCAGCTGAGGATTGTATTTTGTTTTGGAGAGTGTCTTTTATTTTTGTGTTTCAAGAGATTCTTGATTGGTAAGAACCATGCCCCTGCTTTCACAGGGACGGGCCCCAGCCCGAGCCTCTGTGCTGGCGGCTGACCCTCGCGCTGACCCCTGTGCTCCCTGGGGCTCAGACCTGCTTTGGGGTGCATCGCTGCCTCAGTGCTCATCTGAATGAACTATAAGCCTGGAATGCTATAAATACAGGAAATAGAGCTACGTGTAATCATTATGTTTTAAATCTTACAATAAATATACAAGCTGGTCACCGATGACTTCTCTTTTCCCCCTGTAACAGTGCCCTGCAGACTAGGAGCCGAAGCCACGGAAAGTGCCAGGGCCAAAATAATGACTGATAATGAAAATGGGCACTTGGGGGACAAAGGCCAGAGTGGAACCCTTTTTGGGGTGCCATAGTCATGACCCTAAACCAAACCTGCCCGTGTCTAGATGTGACCGTGCCCAGTAAGCTCCGTGGTGGCTCCAGGGAGGGTGGGGAGCTAATCTTCACTAAGGTGCCACCTTGCCCCGGAGGCTGTCCCGAGGGACTGTGGCATTTCTCACGCGCAGCCCCCGCCACGGTGCACGGAAAGGACCCGACTCCCTGGAACCGCCCCAACAGCGTCTGAGAGAAACTCACTGGTAGGAAACGAGAAAAGGGATTAAAGGAAGCTGTGCATAAAATAACAAATCTTTTATTGAAAGTCACTTTATTGATGTTACAATGAGAGTAACATAGAAAACTGTAGTATTGTATTAGCTTCTGAAATGAATACTAATAAAATTGTGCCAGAAGTTTAAACCTCAAATTACAGTGACCTTTAAAAACAGCAAGATTTTGTTCACTTACAATGTGAGAACAAGTTTTGAACGTGAACAGCCATAAGACACATCACACTTGCTCAGGAAAGCAGACACCATGTACATTTCCAGCGGTCTTGACAAAACCCAGTAATCTTTCCAAGAGCCGGAGAACCGGAAGCACAGCGTAGCCGGCACAGCGCATGTTACAGGGATGCGGACTATGTACACACACGGCCGCGGGCGCCGGACTGAACCCGCTGCGGACGCTCCTGGGCGCTGTCCCCTCTGCAGAGCGCACCGGCCTCCGCCGGCCGGCACTCGGGGCGCGGCTTAGGCGAACCCCCGCCTCCTTCAGAGCTGTCCTTGGGGAGCCTCGTCTGGAGGGACAGCTCTTCCAACACGTCTAAAACGGAAGAGTGCATGCCTACTCTGAAGGAACATTCTGGTAAGCACTTTTGCAATTAGTGTTTTAAAAATTTTTTCATATAAAACAAAGGTATTCAGTCATTTTTACCCATTAAAAAGACTGGTTGTAGAATCACTTTGATTTTGTGCTGGATTAGAAAAGAAAAGTAGGGTTTCTAACCAGGCAGTGATACACGTACAATTGAGCAGGAGTTTATTCCTAGTAAATGTATTAATTCACATCAGCACTTTCTGTATTGTGTTATCCAATATAACTTAGCACCGCTGTGTTTAAAGATTTGGGGCTATTTTCTATTTTAGAGGTGAATTTTCAAAACAAAAATCACAGCCTGAAATTTATAAAAGGCTAAGTGCTAAGTGAACGTAGATTCGTGTGTGTGTATATTTTTTTTATGAATTCTGAAACTTGATGTTTGTGCACATCAACTTAACAAGATTGCTTAGTCTCGTGTATGACTTTTGTAAATGACACCACATTTTCATTGCGACATTACTGAGCCCTTGACCGAAACCCTCTCACCCTTGAAGCACGTCTGGTATGATACAGGTTCTGTGAACAGAGGAACAGGACGCGCCAGCGGACCACGAAGCCCTTGCAGGCAACGCAGTGAACACGCAGCGCCGCCGTGCGCACCCTGTGCCTTCTGCCTGCGCCTGCCGGTGGCGCTCTGTGCTCTCCCGCAGGCCCGGCTCCGGCTTCCGCACGGGGATGCCCACTCTGCCTCTGCGCCAGGCTGGATGCAGCGCCAGAACTTGCCGCCTTTTCCTCTTCCCTATCCTTTACACCCTGGGAAGGATCGCCAGGTCCCCAAGGCTCATAACCCACGCCAGCGCCGAGAGGGGACTAACAGTGCCTTCGCCTTCCACTTTGTACCCCGGGGTTCTCCATATCTGTAGCCACAGAAGGAGCTACTGGGGCTGGGGGTTTGGCTTGGTGGTTCCGGCACCTGCCTTCTAAGTGCAAGGTCCCGAGCTAAGTCCTTGGTACTAAAAAGAAAAACAAAAACAAAAACACCTCCAGACCACCTTCCAGGACAGAGAGAAGTTTCTAACCACGGAGAGACGGCTGCACAGCTCCTGCAGGCTGGGCTTCGGGAACGGCCCTTCCCCGGGAGGGAGCTGCGCCCCGCGGTCGCGCGTGGGTGTGAAGGAACGTCAGGTTTCCTGCAGACGGAGAGGCTTGGCGCTGTGGGCTGTGGCTGTGGGGGCGACACGGCGTGGCCGCGAACACCAGCCTGCGCCTGGCCGGGGCCGCAGGGGCGCCGTCTCCGGGTGGCGGTGCCCGCACCGGAGCCCCCGCTCAGCGGCGCCGGGAAAGGAGCCGGGAAAGGCATGGCACGGCGGAGCCTCGCTCGCTCAGAACGTGTCTCGGAGGAGGAAACAGTCCCAGCGAGGCCCGTCCGGAGGTGCTCGCTTGTGCCGCAGCTGAACCCGGAGGGCAGAACGGGCGGCGCCTGCGGCCGGCACACACACAGGGTGGCACAGAACCAAGGAGCCGGTTCCGGAGGAGAGCGTCCGGTGGGGCGGAAACAGCCGGAGCAGGAAAACGAGCAAACAGCCTGCGAACGGCCACGTGGGCGCTTCCTGCGGAGGAGCCGGCCGAGGCGCGGCGCTGCGGTGGCCGGGCACGGGGCTCTGCTCCCCGCGGGCCGCCCGCCCGCCCTCGGCCGCGCCGGCCCTCCTCACACGCCGCCCGCTGCTCGGCGTCTGGCGGCCCTGAGGCCCAGCAAGCGGCCTGACCACGGGTGCCCGAGCGCGGCGGCCCCCACCTGCCGGGCACGGCCCCCCCCGCCCCGGACAGCCCTGCCAGGCCGCCGCTCGTGGGTGTGCACACAGGTATTTCTCAAAACTACCCATCAGAACGAAAATTTGTCAGATAATCCCGCAAATGCTTCTAGGAATATTTAAACATGGGAGAGAGTAGATGCTGCTGTATTCATAAAATCATAAATCTCTGCAAATAAAAATACTTTTTCATTTAATTCCATGTGAAGATTGTTACCAAAGAGCATGATTACAAACCGTATACTTGTTGACTAACCACATCTCCTAAAAGGCACATTATGATTTTCATTTGAGATATTCATCCAGGTATAAATAATTGAGAGGGTAAGAAAAGATCAGTAAGTAGAGAGACAATCAGTTGACTTGCCATTTGTGGTTTCCTTCAAATGAGGGCTTGTGTGACTGCAACTAGGAAGCATATTTACATGAGGCACCTTATACATTCAAATCTATAAACTCTTTTATATTCAAAATAGACCTTAGCCTTTGATACACTCGATCCCTGAAAACATTCAGTGCACATTTAACGCGATCGTGGCCCGAGGTGCTGTGCTTGCTGCATCGTCCAGTCCATCCCTGGCGGGGTCTGTGCCGGCCCAGCGCCCCAGCCCGGCCTGACACGCGGCCTTCAACAACCGCGTCCCTTCCCGCCGTGAAAAATGTCATTTTCCACTGTACGATCTTGGATGACTCGGCTCCTTTCCACGTTTCACAGACTTTCCGAGGGGCCCAGCTGGGGCGAGAAGCCTCTCCCGTGGCCCGTCAGTGGGGCGTCCTTGACGATGACACATGGAGACGACATGGGTTTTGTCACCAAAATTACCGGGAAAACATCAGATCTAGAGGACGTTTCTGACACCTCACTTTCTGATCCCATTGCTCCCAAGGAAGGGCAGGCAGGGAGGCCACGCCGCGGCTCCCTTGCGTTCCCGGCCTCGTCAGACTCGCTTTCTTTTGAAATAACAGCTGCGTAGGTCAGCGTCAAACTTTGGCTTTTAAAAAAGGGCTTTAAACATAAATTCTCATTGTTCTAAAGATTAAAAAACTATAGGGCTCAAAACATCGGACTCCAGCCCCGGCCAGCTCGCCCGCACACCCGCTGCACCCGAAGCGCTTTGAGCTCACCTAACTCTTCCCGCCGCGGTGGTGGCTTCTGAGCTCAGCAGCGGGCTCGCCATCAGCTCGCTTCAGAGTCAGTGCGGGCGCCCTGCGGGCCGCGGGGCTCAGGGAGCCTAGGGAACCCCGGGAAGTCCTCCCTTCACGGGGAAGCCAGAACCTGGGGCAGGCCGGGCGGCAGCACCGGCAGGCCGAGCACCAGGGCTCGGGCCGGCGGCCGCCTGTCTCAGCAGCACACGCTGCGGGCCCGCGCCCGGAGGAGCAGGGCCAGCTGGGATGTGCCGAGGCCGCTGCGCTGCGGGCCTTCTCCTCCAGCGGGTTCCGGCGGCGCCTGCGTCTTCCTGGGGCTTCTGTTCTCCGGTCGCTCCGGAAAGCTGCCTCCTGCTTCAGACAGCGGAGCGACGCCGCCTTCCAGACACACACCAGTCGCGGAGAAATGACCATATTGACACCATCTGCACGGACAAGTTGAAGACCACAGGACAGAGGACAATGATGTGATCGTGACTGTTTTTACACTAGTGTGTAAGAGCTGCTTGTTTGAATTTTAAAAATGTTTACATATGTACAACTGTCCTTGTATGCTGATATAAATAGGAAAAGTAAAAACAAAACAAAAATAAAAATACATGTTTAACGTTAGCATATGGGATTTTGGCCTCTTGAGGCTTTAAGTTCTGCAGAAAAACCCTATGTGCTTTAGCCCTGCATGCTAGTGCCTATTATGGGATGTTGTCTCCTTAATTATGGAAAACAATGAGTAGAAGCTTCATGCAGGTAGCACTGCTGTTTACAATGAGGATATGCTTCGGAAGGTCAGGTTCTGAATCCACTACTGTCCCTTAGGAAACCTGCTACACTGGGGTCATGTGAGTTAATTTTATTGATATTTCTATATATTTCTGTCATGCAGATTATCCATTCATGTATCAGTACCGGTCCCATGTTAGAGTGCAACACTGCAGTGGTTCATTTCATGGTTCATTGAGATCCTAACCCAGTGACAAAAGCAAATGATATCCAGGTGTGAGAGCTGGCTCCCTCCTCTCTGGCGCCTCCGAAGGGCTTCGCAGTGTCTGAAGAGCAGAAGGACTCGCAGTGATTCTGTGATGCGGGGTCTCTATAAAAGTTGAAGTAAACAGTTTCGGTGTGTGACGTGTAAACAGTGGATTTAGATGGACGTCTCCCACAGCTGCGGAACAGAGCAAAGAAGAACCGTGTGTTGTGAGAGCAGAAAAGCCAGGGCGTGCTCTGCGCTGGGGGCTGCAGGGCCGCACCACCCCCGTGGGGCTGGAACCCAACTCCTGCGCGGTCTCCCTTTACGTCTGTCTTCTAAACCTGCTTCTCAGCAAGCTGAACACCTTCCACCATTTGATATTTTAAAAAACCTTCATTTAATGTTCTTTACCATTTTGAATAAAGTAAATATTCACATGAAATAAGAAAAAGTGTGACTTCTGGAGTCCAGCGTGGTGGCACATGCCTGTAACCCCAGCTCCTCGGGAGGCTGAGGCGAGATGGGCACAAGGGCCAGGCCTGCCTGGCAGTGCAGCGAGACCTCGTCTCAAAGTCAGATAAAAATATTCTCTAAGCTACACACGCTCACACTTTCGTACCCCAGGCTTCTGGCACAGTGGCTCTCAGCAGCCCCTGGATGTGCACTGATCAAGGGCGGCTGGAAAAACTTCATCAAAATTTCTCTGGATCCAATATAGGCTTAGACTATTTTCAAAGCTGTTCAAACGATTCCGAGGCTAAGAGCTACTCATCTCTGGGCTGCCACTTTCAACTGCAAAGTCCTTCGTCTGGGTCAAGCGCAGGACGCACACTCCAGTTCCTTCCCTACCTACCAGAAAAGCGCTTCCTCAGGGGCCGACACGTCAGAACAGAAGACGCGGGGGAAGCCCCTCCCTCCCCAATCCTTCCTCTTGGCCTCTCCTTGCCTTCTTACACTGATCCTGAACAGATCTGTACAATGTTTAAAAACTGCTATACTGGACCGCACCCGACTTTGACATGGTTAAATATGAATGTAACTCGGTCCATTACAGAAGGCAGATCAAACCATTTCTTAAAAGTCTAGTTAATGAAATATATTTGCCAGCCAAACATTTGCATGTAATTATTACACGAACAAAGAAAGCCCATGACCAGAGTAACAGGTATTTCCAATTTCCATCCAAATCCCATTTTTGCTGGATTCGGGGACATGACTTGGTACATATAATGAGCTGCTGGGCAAGAAAAGGCCAGAAAGTGACTGAGTAGACTAAGCAAATATTCCTGTTGGGGTTCCCTCAACACACGCTCCTCAGCCTTCAGAGAAACCCTGCTCTGAGCGCCCATACTGAGTCACACTACAGGACTCCTCTCCAAACCTCGAGTTTCACACAATGGATGTGCTCCACGGACCTCAGGAGACAGTTCTTTCTTCATTGTTACAGTACAGAGGCTTGAAAACAGGGCCTTTCCGCAGCGCCTCACCTCCAGCCCTTTATTACCCTGAGGCAGGGTCTCGCTAAGTTATGAGGTTGCCCAGCTGGGATTATAGGCACGTTCCACCATCCCCTGCTGGAGACTTAATATTTAAATACACTTCTGCTGAGTCACAATTTTATAAAAATGGTCAATACCTCCATGTTTTGCTTTCAAACTTGGCTTTTTGGTATTGGAGTGTAGCTCAGTAGTTAAGAGCCAATCAATGTGCACAAAGTCTAGCGCAAACGTGAACAGAAGTGTTACCCCGTCTCTAAAACACTGTCTAGAGGTGTTTCTTGTCAATTCCTATTTCTAAAAATCTTACTCCTATACAAACTAGACATGGAGATGAGGCTAATTTGTTTAGCTCTGGCATTTCTAGAGATGTTAAAAAACTAACAAAGTAAAATGCACGGTTGGTTTTGTCAATTCCTGGTTTTAATGTATTATCTACAGTGAAAAATAAAGGATGTAAATACTTTATATGACAAATAATATATACCCAATATCACGGGAAGTAGCAATACAGGTCAAACTAACTTGTAACTATAACTCTGTCCTCCAAAGCCCTAAGAGTCTTCTAATTTTCAATCAGTTTGTCTGATTTTCTTAAAAACAAAGGAAGCATGGCTACCCCAGATACAGTGGGCACGACGATGGGAACGCACGGAAGCCACGGCCACGTACCCTGGCACCCTGTCGGTTCGCTTTCCTCTCTTCGTCAGGAAGCGGTGGCATCGGGTAAGGGTACTTTCTGCTGGAGGCAATAGACCCAGTAGACGAGGAAGGAGACTTGGCCGGAGAGAGCGTCCTGAGACGTTGAGAACACAGGAGATAAATATCACCAAGTTGCCGGGTGGCCCTTCCAAAAATCTGAAAAGCAGCTTCACAACAAACCCTCTGACTCCTACTCTCTTGAGACCCCATGACACAGCATTAACTACTAGGAAAAGAACTGTGCTGCTGGAATTTAGTTTCCTAAATCCATGAATGCAATGGATTGTTTAAATGTTACTATATAGAATCATACTTTCAACTCTTAGCCAACAATGAAGTTTCCTCTAAAATTGATAAAAAGCTAACATGGAAGAAAAAGTTATTCTAGGAGCTCATAATGGTAAATTAATGCCACGGGATATTAACATTCTGTCCTATGTTTACTACTTAATATAAAAACGTTTCTAAGCACAATACTTCCAATTAAGACCATAAGATATATTACTACTGATATACATCGCTAAGCCACATACTAGTTTACACAAAACTCATGCATCTGGAGGCCAGTGTGTTAGTTGTGAGAGAACAAAGGCAAATACAGGGATTTTAATAATAAATTAGTAAACATGCAAGCAGTAAGGAGTGCAGTTCCAGCCAAACAGAGTCTGATGAGAACACACAGAAATGGTCTGGAGGTCTCTACGGCCAGCATGGCGGGAAGCAGTGGTGTGCTGCGCGGGCTCGCCTGCCGGCTGTGTCTGCAAGCTCACACCCGCGGCCACGGCGGGCATGCGGCGGGAGGCCGTGCCGGCTGCTAGCTTGGCCTTAAGAATGGGGAAGACAGCTGAAGAAGAGGTCTGCGCAGAACGTGCCCAGACTGCAGCCGCTGTCCCTCCCAGGGACGCTCTGGGTGCCCGCGACCCCTCGCTCCGGCTGCAGGCGGTGAAGCCCCGCACCGCACCGCAGGGTCGGTCGGTCCTCACCCTGCCGGGGCGCGAGGCCCCTGCGCGGGAGGCGGGAGGGGAAGTGCGTCGGGCAGGCAAGGCCCGCTGTCTACCCCGCCTTTGGCTCTGCTTCGCCGTTGTTTTCAAACTCATCTCCACGTTACAGACACTGAATTCAAGCTAAAGCCTGAAATCACTCTCCCTGAGACCTGAGTGAACACTCTTAGTTTTAAGATGCTAAGGAAGCTCTGTAGGATTAGATACTTCAAATGCGCTAAAGTTCTATCAACACACACACACTGAGTATTTTCGTAATTCACAAATTTACTCTTGTAATGCGTTTTAAAAGGTCTAAGATCTATGCATGTAATGAGGACAAGGTTTCGGATTTAAATGCCTAACTCATCTTTCTGAAAGGAGGACTATTAGCACGGGCTCAGCGCGTCGGCGTGAACATCACTGGTAAGAAACCCAGAGCTGGATTGTGGGTGAGGGAGCTGGTTCTGATGCAGACACGTGGCCACATCTCTATACTTTGCACACCAAGTTCTGCCCTGAAGTGCTGTGAGGTGCGCGTGCGTCACAGGAGCCCCCGCGCAGCTCCGTGGCCACGGGACCCAGTGGCCAGCCGCGTGCATGCGCAGAGCCTTCCGCAGAGCCGCGCAGGACTCCTCCCTCGTGCAGCAAAGTTCCGTAAGCAAAGCCAATGACGAGTGAGGACAGAGGTGCAAGTGAGCTTTGGAACCGCCTCGAACCGCACTGCACTTCCTCTTCCGGTGCCACATGCATTGGCTGACACTTCCAGGCCAAAGGAAGAAGGAAGCTGGGAGCCAGTCCTGGTGGGAGGGTGAGGCTACAGCAGGACGGGAAGTAAAAGCAGAGCACTGCGGGCTGACTCGGTTTAGGAAACAGACTCGCTATTTATCTTAAATGTCCAGGGAGCACGCTGAGTTCCAGCGCGGCTTTCACTCACAGCCAGGCAGCAGCCTGGCCCATTTACTTCCAGAGTAAAGGAAATCTTAGGGTAAATGTGAACCATTCCCATGACTACAGTTTTAAGACTCAAAAATCAGCTGCAGCCGCTGTAGTGAGAACCACACAGTGAAGGCGTGCTTTTGTGCCTTTGGGTTGTGGTGGGTCTTGATACTGCAGACTTTCTGGCCTTCCAGTTTTGCAGAGAGGCCTCAAGGCCGTCTCCGTGCGGCCCTGCTACCCGAGGCGACTCGTCACCCTCACGCCGTGCTCACGCGTGACGGGTGGGGCGGCCCGAGCTGGGACTGCAGCGCCTCAGGTCCGAGGTGTCCCTTCCGCCCTGCCGCGGACCCGGGCGGCCGCGCAGAGCCACCTGCCGCCGGGGCGAACACGCGCGACCTCGGCTCCCCCAGGCACGGCAGGGGATAACCAGGCCGACGTCTCAGCGTGAGACGCAGGACCACAGCGGGCACTGATGCGTGACCCGGGTCATTAGTCCACACAGTCACTGCACGAAAACGGAGACAGAGGCCGATGGAGACATGAAGACCACGGGTGGAGTGAGTGACCGCGCGGTCAGACTCGGGGTGGGGCCGCCTCGCTTCGCCCTGACGGCCCGAGCAGGCCGAGGACGACCTGGCCGCTGTCGCGGGAGAGCCGGCGGGGCACGGGGACCGTCTGCTCGCTCGGCAGCGCGGGCTCTGCTTCCCTCTCTGGCGGGCCCTGGACGCTACGCTGCGCCCGCGTTCGGACCCTGCGCTGCAGTCACGTGTGACTACACGTGGGTGGGTGCGGGGAGCGCTGTCTTCTCCGCGCTTCGGGGAGGCTGAGTGGCCCGGGCAGAGGGAGCCAATCTGCGTAGGCAGAGGCTCGGCAGGGCCCCGGCCGAGTGTGGGTGCGCCTCGGCCTCCTCGGGAGACCCGGCTCGCGTAGAGAGTGGATCGAACTCTGTCCTGTTGCCTTCGCGGTGGTGAAAGCTCTGGGTCGCCTCAGGCGTCTGCCAGAAATCGAGCTGATCTCCAAGCCTGGCTGGCCTCGCCCCTCCCACTCCCCCAGAGGACAGTCAGAGGAGCAGCGCGTCCCTACGCCGGCGGGCGTCTCCCGCAGCGCGACAGCGCCCCTGGGGCCGGCCTGCGCCTGCGCGTGCAGCCGGCGCTACAGCTTCCCCCGCCCACACTGTGCCGGTCATGGTCATGCGGCTTCCGGGCGCGGCTGGGAGCGGACCGCGACACGTGACCTCGTCTCTGGGCCCCGAGAACCACTCGGGTCACCCGGGAGGGGAGTGGCCTCTGCCTGGTACCACTGCACGGGTTACTGCTGCAAAAACACAAGTCCATTTAGGAACGAAGCCATAGCCCGCACAGCACCCAAGTCATTCTGCTTTAGTCCCGTGGCTAGTACCACTTACAACCTGCCCACAAGCCGAGGAGAACAGAAAGGAAAACGGAAGTGCGCTGAGCCGCGACTCGAGCAGCATTCGAGATGTCTTACCTGTCTTCCTGACGCGGGCCATCTTGGGAGCTACGGGCGAGGGCGGGGGTGAGTGGGCGTCTGCGCGTGAGGGCCGGTGGGGCAGTGTGGGAAGCGCGGGGCGGCAGGGGCGGAAGGCGGGGGGTGAAAGCAGGGCGTGTTCTGGGGAGCAGGCCGGGGGAGCTAGGCTTTCCTTGGGGTATATGCAGATGTCATGGATCGAATTAGAATGCGAGTAAGTCTAATCATTTTCTCAAACTGTACATGACTGCACTAAATGACGCACTGGAGGAGAAAGCCCACCCGAGATGGGCCCGAGAGTTAGCACACGCACACCTGCTGGTTGGTGTCTGCTCAACGCTGACCCAAGACGTGGCCACAGTACGAGGTCAGTGTTAAATTCTGTCCCATGCTAGTTGTCCACAAAGTCAGATACAAAGTGGACACGTACCTCAGGAAACCTCTCTCTTATTATAGAGTGAGAAAAGAAAGTGCCATTAAGAGTTTTTCAAATTCTGACCTCTAATATTACACAGTGCTTAATGAATTAATTCGACAGTTTATAAAATATAGGGATGTTCTTCTCTGTCAAAAACATACTTTTTTCTCTGCTTCATTTTCTATTTGAAGTGCTAGAAAATTTTTTAACATTAAAATTATTTTGCTAAAAAGCTACAAAGCACCCTCCTGGCACAGTCCTTCTCTCGTAGCTCATGGTGACACTGAACAAAGACAACCTACACTCACTCATTTTTGCCAGTCGGGCAAATCTTTGCTTTTACGGAATAGAATTTGGTACAGTTCGTTTTGCTTCTTTCCATGTTTTCGTATGTACTATGGGCTCTTAGGGAGTAAGGAAAAATGCATTATGAAAGTGCTGGATCCAGAAATTAAACTGTTGAGGTTAATAGTGCTTCATATTAGTGAAGGTATGTTTCATGCCCAGAGAACGTTACATAGCATCAAATGAAGAGGAAGCTACTGAAAAGCTTAAGATGGCGATAGGGACATGCACTAAATGGTAACCCTTTCAAATGGCAGCAAAGAAACAGGAACCTTTTCCATCTCTAAGAACTTGTATGAGTAGATACAAGATAGCCAGTCACAGTACAGTATTCATATGTACTGGAAGAGTTTGAAAAGGATATAAAATTAATTTATAAAATACCTAAAGTATGGTCCTTCAGTGTTTTTATTCACATCTTCTACCCACTTAGCTACATTATAGTCTCTTTTGAACCATGGATTTAAATACCTGCAGAAAGCAATGGAAGGAACAAAGAAAGCAGAACAAGATAGAAAATCTGAAAATACACAGCACAAGCTTAGCAAGGATGTCCTTACCCTCCATATGCAAATGACTATGGCAAATAAACCAGGATGGACTTGGGTGACAATGAGGCAGCTTATTCTTGTGTGCACAAGGCCTGCGGGTCATCGCAGCTGCGGGAGGCCGGGGTATCCCGGAATGTGTCCACGGCTCTGGGGAGCCTTCGCCAGGGGCTTCCAGAGCCAGTCAGAGCTCCCCCTGCAGCACAGGCCTCAGCACTCGGTCACCCCGCTCAACGGCACCTTGCCCCCGCCCCCCGCCCCAGCCCCCTGCTGGACAGGCTCCTGGTTGGTAATGGCAATGGTGCCTTCTGAAAACATTCGGGAGGCTGCGATCCCACCCGGTCGTTTGGGTGTACAAAACCCCAAGAGCAACTTCAAAAAGGCAAGTTTTGTTTTCAATAGAGTCAGCTTTTACGTGGCCGCCGTCTCACGCTCTAGAGTTGGGCCCAAGCTGGGGAGACAGACGGTTCTTTTGGGTCAGCTGGGGAGGGAGCAGAGGGGCCCACTCTGGATGGCGGAGCCCAAAGCACGGGACACGCGACCCGCCCCAGGACCCCGGGAGCTCCCGGTGCTGTCGGGACGGCCCTCAGCGCCTTCCAGGAACCCGAGGGAGGGAGGGACCGCAGAGGGCAGCAGCCCTGCGAGCATTGCGTCTCTGTCTCTGTCTCACCTGCTGGTGTCTCCATCTGAAAACTATTGTGCAGATCTAAAGGCAGCAGAACGCCAGGTATAGCTGTTTTTTTTCCCATTTCCTTTGATTTTTACCCTGAGAGCCAAGGAAGAACCCCTCCCCTTAGAACTCGGCCTTGAGACCAATGCAGATTTAACAAATTCAGTACTGAAAGAATCTGGAGGCTGTACTGGGCTTTCTCATTTAAAAAAAATAATAACTTCTAGAAACAGTATAGTATTATAGGCAGTGAAGACCCAAGTCCACAAAATTTAAGTTACGTGGAAAAGAAACCAGGGAAAATTATAAAATACATTATGTGTTTCTAGTTAATGTTCCTTTCCTCCATATGAAGCCTTGAGCTGTTCGTAAATACATTTAAACCAAAACTACATTTCCACTGTAATATTTTCAAAAGCAGGTTATTTTTCCATTGCTTGCTCCTTTACTGTTAGCCGTAACCAAGAACTCTACAAAATAACATCATGATTCTTTTTAAAAAGGGCTTTATTTCTTTTTAGTTTATATTTACTTTTTGGAGACAAGGTCTCGCTGTGTTTTCTGGGGTTCCAGGCTCGTCTTTTAAACTCACTATGCAGCCTAGGCTGGCCTCAAACTCAGTGATCCTCCTGCTTCAGCTTCCCAAGTGCTGAGATGACAGGGGTGTGTAATTACACCACACTGGGCCTCTTCACAGTCACGAGACCATCTCTGCTAAGATAACCTTTGATTTAGGAACAACTCATACTAGTTTTCCCTTCAGCCACAATCACTGCCAACTCGCACTTTTCAGAGAGAGTCCAAGACTTCGTAAAGATTTCTGTTGAGACTAAACAAAAAGGAAAAGTCAAGAAGCAAGCGCAGTCGCTGATGGAGGCGAGTGAGTGCTCTGCCTGGGGAAAACCGTAGAAAAAGCCCATGCTGCTGTCATCAGGCCAAGGAGCCACACGGAGCGGTCCGGCAGGCGCTGCCCTTCCCGGAGAAGGCAGAGTCCGCACACCGTCTCTCAGAGCGCGCCAGCGCCACGCTGCTCGGAGGCCGCGGAAGCTACAGCAGCGGGCGGCCTCGCACTGGGGCCACCGCCTGCACTCTAGGGGGCCGCGCGGAGGAAGGCGGGGTCGCTCCGGGGCCCCGCGGAGAGCGCAGCCCGAGCCCGCCCGCCCGCCCGGGCGCCTTCCGTGGGCACCCCGGGGCCAGGGCGCGGCACCTCCCTGCGTGGCTCGCCTTGGCGTGTAGCGCAACATGCAGAGAGCACGTCGGACGGGAGGGAGGGAGAGCTCTTCCCGTTCCGGGCGCAAAGGCAGCGGAAGACCAGCTGGGGCTGGCGGCCGGAGGCCTCTGAGCGGACGGAGGCTCGGCAGACCCCGTGACCCTGCGCTCAGCCAAGGAGGGGGCTCGGGAGACTCAGTGGCGGCCCAGAGTGGGGGCGGGCGGAGACTGACCTGTGGCCCAGACTGCCTGTCTGGGGGCTGGCAGAGCCCCCGGGGCTTATGCCTTGGGATGGGACTGTCTGGGCGAGGGAGTGCCCCGACTCAGGTGCTTGGGGCTCCCTCCTGTAAAACACAATATATAATACACAGTCTTTCGCATCATCAACAACAGCGAGGAAGATGTCTAAGCGCTGAGTGGGGAAACAGTACAGCAGACGGGGGATTCTGTCCTGTTAATTAGCAAAGCATGCTCTTGTGGTGCGTGTTGTCATGACCCGGTTTTCATCACCTGCGCGGATCATGAGGTATTAAAGGCCGTGTTGCAGAAATGGGCCTGAAACACCTCCTATTGTTAATTAAAAATCAAAGGTACCGTTTCCTCTGGTCCTTTTGCTCCTTTGAGAGTCACGCAAATGAAATTATTATAGTGAAAGCAAAAACGGTTTCTTAGGTGCCAGCATCATTCTTGACACTTTATATATGAGGAATCACTATTACTGCAATGCTGTGGATCGAACTCAGGGCCCCGCGCAGTTCAGGCAAGCGCTCTACTACCGAGCTATGTCCCCTGCCCAGGAACCCTTTGTTTTTTAAAAAAGTATAAAAATGCAGATATATATGGAGAAACAGTCCCAGTACCAGAAGGTATATGACAACAGTACTGTGTGAGAATACTGCTCCATTTATCCACACAGGTTACATAACTAGAATCAGAAATCTGAAAAATCTCCCATCTAAGATATTTTTAGGGTATCTTATTAAATATTGTCTCATTAAATATAACTTTAGCTATCCTAAAGCTAGATTTCTCAAAGGCTACTACAGTATTATAATGTTTTGCATATGATGTGAGTGGAAATTATACACAAAATTTTAAAGGACAAGTGAATCCCCTAAAAAATATCTTGTAATACTATTAAATATCAAATTTTGGGGGGTCCTAAACTAACAACTTTAAAACACTACCGGACTTCTCTTTCCCATTTAGGAATTGTCAAAAGTCTTGCTATAGGAAACACCATTAGCATACCAAACAGCTCACAAAAGAAGTTCTACAGAATAATTTGGGGTTTTATCTGTTTTCTCATGTGCAGTTGAAATAAGCTAAGGAGCTCCTACCAGGTGACCTCATGCAAAACAAATCAAATAACATTTCACGAAAGTTTATCAACAACAAGCCCGAAAGCATCCAAGCGCTTTGGGAATGCATAAGATAAACTCTCACCGATTAGTTATTTATGATGAAGTTCTATGATGCCGTTCAGGACCATGCAATGCTGTTACTTGAGACTGTTTATTGTTTCTAAGGTAAAGTATCCTCTAACAAACTTTGATAAGCCACTTACAAGACAATACCATTCAGGTAGAGGGTCCAAATTTCAGGGCAATGTTATTACTCCTGGACTGAAAGAGGCAAGGTGCAGGATGGTAAAGCTAACAGAAGTTTCTGACAAGCAGTTAACAAATACCTGCTATTCAGACTTTTTAAGTATTAAGGCATGAAGAAGCAATAAAGACCCTGGAAATGATATCACTAGAGAGAGAAAGAAATGGAAAAAATCTGAGGTGTCTTTAAAAAGTTTAATTAGCTAAAACTGGGGGCTAGCTCAGTCTAAAAGCTATGGAAGGTGTGTTTGCTTCCGTGATTGGGAGATAAAGGTTCGAGGAGGCTTTTACTTGTGCTTCCTTAGGTTGGAGAAACACTCCTCAAAAGAGTACAGGATGTTTACTTTAATATAAAAGACTTTAAATATAATTTCCAGCCCACTTCCATGTTTTAAAAATGGCTGTCACTTAGAATGAGTAGAACGGCACTGAGTGGGAGCGATGCAGTGGGCCAGCGAGCTCCGGCCAGGGCCCCACAGGTCCTCGGAAGGAGCCTGGGCCCCGGCCCTAGTCTGAGAGAATGCTTAGCTCACAGCCGTGGGCCTCGGGGCGCGGCGTGGGGTCCCGAGCACCGCCATGCTCTCAGGCACGGGCTCCCTGACGCTTCCAGTCTGCGGGGGCGGGGGCGGGGCTTGCAATGGTGGGCCCGGTGATGAGAAGGGGGGTGCTATCAAAATTCCCTCTGCAGGGAACCAAGACACCACAGTGGAGGTGACGGAGGAAACCCTGCCGCGAGGGCGAGACCCCCGCTGTCAGTGAATATTGGTTTGGGCACAGTTGCGGAGATGCCTATGTAAAAAAGAAAAGTCATGGTTAATTTTAAAGAGCAAAAAGCATTAAAGAGACAAAACCAAGACCAGAAGCCTGGTTTACCGGTGTTCTCAGCTATCTGCTTAGTTAACATCTGACACTAACTGCAAGGACCGTGGAGCGCCATTTTCTTTCCATTAAAGGTTCAGACTTACTCAGTTGAGTTAGATCGAGGTCTAAATCTTTTGCCTCTGATTTTCTTTCTGGTGCCTCCCAGGTTGCCTGGAAAAGATGGGTTATGGCAGATTTCCATGTAAGTAGGTAATTGCTCTATGTCCCATTACACAGCATTTCACCATGCTAGACTGAGCCAGGGCCGTCACAACGAGCGCCATGCTTAGCTCTATTATTTGTCATTTGGACACAGGGTCTTAGTTCTCTAGGCTGGAATGTTCCTGCCTGGAATCTTCCTGCCTCAGCCTCCCACCAAGAACAGGAATGACAGGTGTATACCACCACACCAAGCCCGACTTTTCAAAATATAAAAGCTACTTTTCGAACTTTCTCATGCTAAGGGCTTAAACAGCCGGCCCCGCTTCTCAGCACAGATGAATGGACCGAGAATAACATCCCTGTCTTGACAGTGAGGAGGGACAGGCAAGGAAGGAGCCGAGAACAGCAGGGAGCCGAGGCCACGCAGGAGCTCCCTCCTCTCGGCACCTTACCGTGCCCCTCCCCTTCCTTCCTCAGGACTCAAGCTCACGCCCACCAAGCGGGGAAGGTGGGGATCCGGTGCAGTAAGAGCCCTTCCCTCTCCTTCGGGCCAGACCACGGATGCCCCGCGCTTGGGGTCGGCTGGGTGGCGTCAACCCGAGCCAAGTAGCATACTGGCGCTACCAAGCCGCATTCCCCACCCAAGAAAAAAGAAAATGAAACAAAACAAAAAGCTGGACTCTCCTCCTAAACATATCCTCTCTCCTCGGAGAGGAGCTGAGAGAGAGTGCGGAGGCGATCCCATCTTCCCGGAGACCGCGGGACACGGAGGGCCGGCCCAGGAGAGGCGCGCGCAGCCTGTACCTTGCCAAGAGTTACTCCGGGGCCGCCCATTTTCACAGATGTCTGAGATATGTTTTGTGTCCGGGATCCTTTCACTCCATGAATGAGAGAGGCCATTTGACCTGAAATGGAAAATGTTTTCATATTGTTCACAACGGAATCACACGAATGCTCTGAAATCAGTAAGCAAAGCTTATAAGCATCATTGTGCACTAAATAAATCAAGAAAAAATCTGAAATGAAAGAATGAAAAGAACATGAACGTCTTCATGAAGAAGGCAGAGTTACACAACATTCATTTAAGAAAAGTCAAATACGATGAAACCCCATTACAGCAGTCCGCAGGCAAAGGCCTCGGAACTCGATGCCAGCCAGTCAGTGCCCCCAGCACAGCAAGCGCAGGTGCCAAGGCACCGTGGGCTCCAGTTACGTGAGCCCTGCCAGTCAGAAGGGGTCCCATCGTACATGTTTCTTAATTGTAAAGCAACGACTCCCATTCAGATATTATGAGAACATGGACTTCCAGGAGATAAGATTTGCTCAGCTGAACCAGGTTCATCATCATCAAAGTAATATTTCTGGTTTCTTAAATAATAAAATGATTTGCCAAGATAATCAGCATTTTTCTCCACAGATATAATTCAAAGAAGTAGAGTACATGTTGGTCAGTTGTCCAATAGCTGCACTAAACATGGCAGAAGTTTGTCCTGAGAGCAGCTCTCACAAAGCCCATGTACCATTGAGCCCCGGCCTTGTCCTACCAGCTTAAGTGAATTATCTACAAGAAGCGAACTCCCCGCGCCGCCTTCCGCCCACAGCAACAGAAGTCTAACACGCTGCACATGCTTCCAAGTCTAACAATACGAAACATCTTCAATGGGTTAAAATGATAACCCATTAAAACCCTCTTAATTATTTGAAGGAATATTTTAAGCTCTAAGTACTTTAGAAAACAGCACTATACTTAAAAATCTTTTCCACATAATGTTGGACTGCTAAAAATATCTGTTTTTAAAGAGTTTACCAATGAGTCAAAGCACATGGAACCCAGCACAGTTGTTCCATGTTAATGCCCTACGCTGAAACTCACCAACGTCACTTGCTGCTTCTGTTTTCTAAGGAAGGATAACAGAAACTCTGCTGGAACCCACTCATTCTTTCTTTACTATCTTACTCAATAATTTTCACAGTGACCAAGGAAATAATATATATAGTCATATGTATATATATATATATGTGTGTGTGTGTGTGTGTGAATTCAAATAGATTCCTAGCCATCTTTCCCAAACCAACAAACCTTCAAAACATTAAAAATGTTTCAAAAAAATCTTTTTATAGCCCCCAAACAAGTACTTTTGCCTCTGTTTTAAATTCTATTCTCTAACTGAAAACTGTCCCTCATGCTGAACAGATCCCTAGAAAGCAGAGTTCCCTTATCTCAATTTCTCCACTCGCCTTCCTGGTCGATGTTCATAAAGGCTGCCCATGCCTGCCCGGGCACTGCTACGTTTGCACAGATAATCCATCCTGTGCTGGCCACCAGGAGGGGTCACACGTCCACTTAATGACCTAGCATGTCTCCCTCACTGTGCAAAATAACAATGTATCTGCTCCGCCTGTGGGTACCAAAGCTTTATTCCTCTTCACTACACCCCTGTTGACAACTTTAAAGAAATTCCCCTAAGAATATTTTAGCTTCCTTCAATGTGAATATACATCTTACTCCTTAAAATATTCCAGCTGTTATTCCTTCTATCCACTTACTGAACTTATAAAGCATGCAGAATTTTAAGTGGTGTCAGACACCTTATATTGCTAAAATAAGAATATATCATCAAAGTTTAAGACATATAAACACTATATTAATCTCACCTATTATAAAACTCAAGCAAATATTAAACATACACAAATTAATTCATCAACTAAGGCATAAATCATGACATCTCCAAAGAGTCATTCCAGAAAAAAATGCAAAATCATAATATTTAAATACATGATTCACAGAGAAGCAGTCTATTTCACAGCAAGCTTAGCTTGGATATACATGAAATTTAAAAAAAAATTCAAGACAGCACTTATATAACCAATTTATCTTAACTGCTTTAATCGAAGCATGACAGTAACCTTTTTCTTTGACTACCCAGCATGACATAAAGCTCACCATTTCAAAATATTAAAATACTACGCTTGATTTCTTAGGCCTTAAAAGAGCAAGACAAAAATACTCTGGGGTTTCTATGAGATTTAAATTGTTTTATTTCAAATTTGTGGCCTGATTTGTATAGCAAGTGGTTCCGAGCATATGGCATTTTGAAATAGAGTAATCAAAGAACAAAGGGTACTACTTTTTAACATTCAAGAAAGAAGGAAGAAGTAATCAAACCTGCTGCAAAATAATGAAATGTTCTGACTAATGGAATAATGTGGGATGGAACAGGTAGAAATCTGAAAATGCGACAGAAAGGCAGACCTCTTCTTAGAGCTAGATGCGGAGTTCGTGCTGACTCCAGGAGGAATGTCGCTATAAAAAGAGTCGCCATCTCCAGGCTTTTTTACATAATCTCCCTGGGGTAACTGTCTAAGGCATAATAAACATTTCAGAGTCAGAAAACAAGACACACACATGAACACAGACATATACAAATATTATTTCAGGAAAAAGAGGTAGGGGCAATGATCTACATGAGTAAAATCTGTAACAACATGTAAGATTTTAATAAGTGAGACAAGTTTATTCATAAATCTGACAAGTTAAGGTCATTCTAACCGTAGAGATCAGAAAAACAATTGCTGACATCTTTATGGATTGGATGAAGGCTTTACTTTGGGAAGGAAATGTGGACAGATGAGTTTTTTGAACTGTAACCTCATAAGTGGAGATGTCTGCTGTAGTTTTGTCTTTTAAAAAAATTGATGTGGAAGATCTGTTTGGATAAGGATGCGTATTTCCCACTAGTGAAGAAACTCATATTAATTTCTAAACATTATATAATGAATGTTACCTTGAATTGCTTTTTTAAATTGATTGATTTCTAAGGTATTCCAAATAAATATTAGAGTTTGGAGTTCAACTTGGAGTTTCATTATTTATTTAAAAGAAAGATGAAGAAACTGAAAAAGATGCCAAGTTTAGTCAAAATAATAGTTTTACAGTCGAACAGTGTATTACGCAAAGGACGATCATTTACCCCGAGAAGGAGAGGTCGCGCCAACTCCGGAGCGGCGTTTCTGGGCACAGAGCAGCGGCCTCGGCTGTGGCCCCGCCGTCGGGACGGCGCGGTGGGTGGCTCTGTCCCCCGGCAGGGCTGCGGCCGCGGCGCTCGCTCTGTCTGCACTAAGGCGGCACAGACTTCTCACGCAGGACTCGGGCGGGAGCTGGGCATCGCGGCTGGTCAGCCTCGCCCAGGCGCTCCCATCGCGGTCAGGGCACAGCTCTCGACAGGGCAGATGCTAATCCTCCTCCAGTACTTGCTTTAGTTACTACGATCACTTTGGTTACCTGCTAATGCTAAATGTTTTCCCAAAAAATACCACTTAAAATACTTAATTATCAGTCTTCTGAGTGACTGAAATCTTCTCATTATTTCAATGCTATTCATTCACACGTTGCTATACATCTGAAAACATTGTTCAGTAGATCTAAAGCACGCATTTGTGATCTAATATTCTTCTCTATTTTATTAAAGAATTTACCACTACACTAATCTGTAAGACTATTTCTACCCAGATCTTTGAAAAAAGTTCCTCCAAAATATGTGCTTCTTAATCCTGAGTGAATTCAACTCACCATTATCCTTTCTTTTTAACCAGTTATTATAATACATTGATTCTTACATGAAAAATAACATAAGACTGTATTTGTTGTATTAATGATATATGAGGAGAAAGGTCTCAACAAATTCAAATTACTAGAGACAAGATACTATGTAAGAGCTCAGCATCACGCTTGAACCCCCGGTGACCTTGTCCCACACGGTTCGGGCATCTGGCGTCAATCCCAGCACTAATCACGGCCTCAGTGGGCGGACAGTGCGTGTGCGCAGACACCGTCTCCTTCCGCGTGGGTTTCTTTCCCTGGTGCCTTTTTTTTTTTTTTTTTTTTTGCTTTTTGAGACAGGGTCTCGCTTTGTAGTTCAGGCTGACCCTGAGCTCGCTATGGTGCTCAGGCAAGCCTCGAACTCAGCAGTCCTCCTGCCTCTGCCTCCCGAGTGCTGGGACGACAGGCGTGAACCACCACGCCTGGCACTCCCTGGTGTCCTTTATTGGACCACGACGCACCAGCTTTACGGCACTGTTTCTGAAACCCACAGTCGTTTCAGACGCAGATGCAGATATCCTTCCTATATGCTAAGTGTATCTCCACCTGTGGCTTTCAGTGCAGGTGCTGGAAAGTTCACTGTATTTCTCCGGCACCTGCTTGAGTTAGCCTGGCCAGACTAGACCCTTACCTATCTTTATCAGAAAGCATCCAAAATACAGAACCCGCTTCTGCCTGCCTCCTCCTGGCAACGCCACAGTAGGGATGCAATTCTCCTCGCGTGGCGAACACCAGTGATAGATTGTTAATTTGTTGACAGCAACCTGTCCCATCTTTCATTGTCCACTTTTACAATGCCAGCTATTTAACAAGTGTTTCTTGCTGTAGTGAGATAAAGATGGTTAGGGGTTCATAATCAATAAAATAATGTTTCTATTGTATGAAAGATCATAGAAGGCCAACCAAATGATGTCCTTAAAATACTGAACTGAACTTCGTTTTCCAATCTTTTATTATTCTTAGGTGTTCTTCCTAAATTTTGAGTGTTTTTCACATTACCTTAAATTTGGAGCCTGCAAATGACTAGCACACTAAGTGGTCTGACTAGTGCTAAACTTTGTGCCAGGAAAACCACCTCATGTTTCTCACGTTATATGCTAATATTTCAGACATGGACATATTTTTGTGGAGAAAAACCTAAAGGAAAAAGTTCCCTGTAATGTTTTTCTTCAAAATGATCCCCTTCTATATTAATTAAAGGTTGCCTTTTGTCCTTCCTATATGACTTGAATTTGTATTTTAAATAGATACATCTTATATTTTGATGACATCCTTTTGAAAGTATTCTACTTAAGGACCAACTCTTATAATTTAATGACTCTGGAGGAGCTGACTGATAAGATAATTTATTACTTCTCTGAACATCTATGTTCAATGTTTGTTCTTTTTCTACTTTAGATTAAGTCAGTGCAACTCACTGTGTTCATAATTATAATCTAGTTGTTGCATGAAAGCATTAGAAATTTAAACACTAAGGAAGGCTACTTCTTGAATACTTCAGAAGACTTCGGGCAAAGAGTTGATCTTACTGTGAGAGAAATCTGATCTTTCCTAAAAGTAACCATTAAACTGTTACATTTATTTGCATAATCCTTGGATATATTCCAAATGAAAAAAAATGGGGCAAAAATGTAAGCAAGTCTTAATTCTAGTACTGAGAAGGTACTTATCCAGTGCCTTGTCAGTGTCTGGTCTGTCTTTTATTGGAATTGTTACCTCACTGTTTTAAGACATTCCGTAAGGTGTTCTAAGTCACACTGATGGAGGAATACTACTGGAATAATAGTAATATAAAAAGAAACCAAGAAAGGCTTGAAAAAAGTAGGATACCCATAAGAAGAAAATAAAATGGCTAAAAGAGGCGAAAGAAAAAAGAAATGAAGAAGGGGAGAAGAGTCCGCTTAAAGTAAAATCACACATCAGAGATATGACCTTAAATATTGTATTTCTCATTAGTTACACTGATAAGTGTTCATTTCAGACAAAAAAAAGATTTCAACTGAAGAGGGAAATTTTATATAAGCTGAAATTTAGCTAATGTTTCTTATCTTATTTGTAAAACTTTCCTGAAACTAAAATCTTTTTTTTTTTTCTTTTTTGCAGCACCAAATATTGAACTCAGGACACTGGGCTTGCCAGACAGGCGTGGTGCCACTGAGCTATAACCATACATCTGCCAAGTCCTAAAGCACACATGCTATGACATAAAGTCAGCTTTTTTTTTTGGGGGGGGGACAGGGTCTCGCTTTGTAGTCCAGGCTGGCCCTGAGCTCACTATGTAGCCCAGGCAAGCCTCGAACTCAGCAATCCTCCTGCCTCTGCCTCCCGAGTGCTGGGATGACAGGCGTGAGCCACCACGTCTGGCTAAAGTCAGCTTTTAAAAATGTGCAGGTTTTCTGTTCTGGAGATTTGAAAGTAAACGATAAACAGCCTTCTTTGTGACTGGGAAGGCCTAAGGGTTCCCGGGGCTGACCTGCCCCTTCCAACAGCACTAGCCGATTTGCAGCAATGCGATTTCAAGGGTCATGTGGGGTCAGCCCCCAAAATGGGCTTTTGTTTAATAAGAAGTCTGTAAACAAAAGGAAGAAACTCACTTACTCCTTCATTTTCTCATGCCAGAGAAATGATACAGTATTTAAATAAGTTCTAAAATGCATGATAGGTAATGTGAAATAGGTAGAAAACGTTCAAAAGGAAAGGGGAAAAGGTGGGTAGGGTAAGTAAAGAAGGAAAAGAAAAAATTGATGGTTTAAAAAAGGAAACAAAGCTTATGTATATAGGCGGTGAATTGTATGGAGGACAGGGAATGGGAAAAAATGAGAATCAAGACGTGTCATGTACAGACACAAATTCTCAGGGTTAAGGGTGATCATATTATCTGTATAAAATGTACCAATAAAATCAATTTTTTAAAAAAGGAAGAAAGCAGGGCTTGTATTTCATGTTTTTGTTGGCCTTGTCAGTAACTATGCAATACAACATTTCAATATACTGGAAAGGCCATCCTTGGAAGCAAACAATGACAGGGTTATCATACGTGTTTATGGAACTATTGCTTATAATTATTTCCAATTCCTTCACAACTGGTTCTCCTATCATAGAGCCTGAAAGAAAAACCTAATTTAAAGGCAATGCTAACTCTAAGTTTTACATTCTACTTCCTACCATTCTTTGGAACTGGTCAGATCTCTGCATGTAAATAATCTTGTAAGACTGAGAACTTCATGATGCATGCTTTAGTCCACTGAGTTTAGTACTTTCTCTGTATCACTAACATATATTCTCAGAAAGAAACACCCTTCAGGAGACACTCATATACCTACAACTTTGTGATCTAAAAGCTGTAGGTGGTATAAAGCTAATATTCATTAGCTATGGAGAAGAGGGAGACAAAGTTGTTGACGAATATTTACTGAAGATCTAACAACTCTCAAAATATAAACCTAATTTGCAAAGCACAGCCACACTGACAACATGAGGACAGGGTAGCACCACAGGTGGAGTTATACCAGGCAAGGAAAGGAGACCCTTTGTGTGAAACGGTTTAACTCTATCCATACATTCAGTCACAATGAGAACTGAATGCCTACTTTTAAATATTAGCTGTTTTTCTGGGGTGTAGGGTATTTCCTTATTCTAGATAGCATCCCTAGTGAAAATGCATCTTACGGCAATTTTAGTATTGCTTATGCTACTTATTTGAGACATTTTAGTTTTCTTTTTATATATTTAACAGTTTTAAATCACACTAAAGCCTTACCATTGGAAACAGAGGTGAATCATCAATTTTTTATCTTATCAACACATTTCTACTTTCCACTGAAGAAGCCGCCAACTTTAGACTACTGATGCGACCAACCAGTTCTACTCAACAGAAACTCTAGGCAGTGGCTGCAGTACTCGGGACACAGGCATTTAAGACACATCAGTTTCTTTAAAATGTAGTCAATTTTCTCTGTTTTACTTTTTCCACTAATGCCAAGTTAGCTATGCCAAGATAAGGTTAATATTCTCTAATACCTGCAGGGCCGATCAGGATTTCATTTGTACCCTGTGAGCACCAGACCTTTACAGAGTCTGTAGATGTTCATGGCTGAACCCTTCTACGTATTTTCACTTGTCATTGGGGAAAAGAAAAAGACTGAAGTTTACAAGTTTGTTTCGTGAGGTTGTGGCTAAAGTCTGACAAACTCTCACCACATTTATTACACCTTATTCCTAACTTCCCACCGTCTGTAATGGAACAATGGGACATTTTAGAAGGTAAAAATCTGCTAGGTGCCTAGAACATAGAACTATGTATACTATGATGTGCAAGACCTGGATAATTTTAATTTTTCTATCAACAGGTTACATTTTAATTTTTCTAACAACAGCTTATAGTATTGGTAATATTCTAAAGGTCCAAAGTGAAGGTTGTCAGCTGGGTGCAATGGTGGATGCCTGCAATCCCAGCGCTCTGAGAGGTTAAGACAGGAAGACGGCAAGTTCAAGCCTAGCCTGGACCACACAGCAGGGCCTTCGGGCACAGCAGGAAATAAAAGAGCCCCACGTGACAGCTTGGAGTTCAGTCTCCACTCCCACCAGTCCAACCATCTATTGCGGGAAGGGTGTACCCTAATAGTGGCAATTTAAGCTTAGAAAAAATAGGCAGTTTTTATATAACAATATGAGTACAGAGTATCTCTTTTACAGTGGTGGCTAAAAATAAATTATAAGCTTATGCTGCATAGGGTGTCAATTATTTGAAAAAATATAGAAGAGCTTCCAATTATATAAAATTCCTTCTTTACCTGTGTGAATAACTAATCAGTACAAAAGTATATTCTTACATAAGATAACTAGTTTACTCAGTGCCAGAAAGCAACATTGTGGCCAGATAAATACTTGTCATTTAGGAGTGAAAATTGCTAATATAACAATAGTAACAAAAAAAAAACCTAAATTCCCTTGGACAGTACCAGGTAATCAGAGGGTTATAAACATGAACAAAAGCCAATAAACTAATGTAAACAAACATGACAATTTCACGTACAGGAAATTTATCTCAGATGGAAAAAAATTAAATTTTTATATGCTATTATAATGTAATTTAAAATTATTTCAAGATCATAAAAGATAAGGTCCTCTTAGTATAAAGACAATGTAAACTTGATTTGAGATCACTTATATGAATTTCAACCAAGTTAAAAAGAGTGAAACCTTTCAGTTATATGTTCAGATTATTCTCATTACCTACCTCTGCTCTCGATAGTTTCTTTTCATGAACAAGAAGAGAGGGGAAAAAACACAAAAATTAGTTGTCTATGGAAACACGTTAATAGAACACTAAACATAAAGGTGCTAGCTTTCATTGAAAGGTTTCTACGAAAGGACTTTGCACTGTGGAATTACAATGGGAAGTACACAGAAAATAATTCACAGGATCATTAGGATAAGTAACAGCAAAAGGTTAGTGACAATATCGTCAAATAATTCCTCGCTTTTAAAGGCATAAAGAAGTTGTAGTTATTTGAGGACAATTTTCCTTAATATCAATTTCAGTATACTAAACAATGAATAATGTTTTATAGTCATCCTATTTTAAAGACTGGATTCAGACATGTAACATGAGTTCCAATAATAAAATTAATGAATCAACTCATATGCCTAAGTTAACTGCCTTTCATAGAAGTAAAACCATAATTTATTCCTTCTGAAAACAATTTCCCAGCTATAGTCAATCTTAAGAATTTCAAATATAAGAACATAAATGGACACCCACCATGTGCAGAAAGTAAGAGTGAGTTAATTCATGGCTGTCACGGACCTCCTTAGTTATCACTATTTATTCATTCAGGCTTTGGTCTAGAAGTATTTTCTCAAAGTGTAAAATGTTTTTTATTTGACTGTAAACTAAAATAAATTTAGATTAGTTTGAAAATAAACTGATATTAAACAAAAATTTGTCCTAAACAACCCAAATGTCCATCAACTGGAGAGTGGATAAAGAAGATGTGGTTTTTTTTT
>PVIC010007038.1:0-52200 GCA_004025085.1 Thryonomys swinderianus | reverse complement strand
AGGAGAAAGAAGGAGAAGGAGGACAAAGAATGAGGAGGAGGCATAGGAGGAGGCGTAGAAGGAGGAGAAAGAAGGAGGAGGAGGAGAAGGAGAAGGAGAAATGATGGAGAGAGAAGATATTATCTGGCATCTTGTGGATGGTAACGTGTTTAATTGTGGTACATCCTTCTAAACCATGGAACACTTCTTTGTCAGGTTCCGTCAGTGGGACCAAATACCTGAGAAAAACAAAGGAGGAAAAAATCATCTTGTCTCATGGTTCAGAGATTTCAGTCCATGGTTACTGGCTCCAGTGCTGTGAGCCTAAAGTGAGGAGCAACACCATGGAGAAGATCGGGTGAAAAGAAGATTCTCAATTCAAGGCAGTTGGGAAGCAGAGAGAAGGAAAAAAGCAGGGAAAGAGGCCAGAATCCAGGCAGAGTCCCCAGGGTCTCCTTCCCCATGGTCCACTGCTTTCAAAGAGGCCCCCAGCTCCTATTTCAATTGTTTCCCAATAATGCCATCAAATAATGGTTTTATCAATAGGTTAACCTATTCATGAAGCTAGAACCTTCATGACTTACTTCCCCAAAACCCATCAGCAACAAAACCTACTGTACAAGGAGCCTTTCTGGGAAACACTATGGATCCCAAATGTGACAGTTCCTGAAGAGTAAAGGGGAACAAGCTGTTGACACAGACAGTAGCCTACATGAACTTCCAGAGATTTATAGTGATGAGAAGAAACCATTCTCCAAGACGCATATTAAATTGTTCCATGTCTAGAACATTCTTGAAGTAAAACATTATACAAAGGCGGAACAGATGTTGGGTGCTAGAGGTAAGGCGTGTTGGGAGTGAGAAGTTCTCCATTCCAGCGTTCTGATCTTCAGGTTGTCCAGCAGTTGTCTGAAAAGTCCATGTGAAGCACAGAGTAGGATGCCTCCTGTGGTGCACCGTGGTACACTAACTCTTTTATGCCCTTGTCCCACTTCCTTCTACCTACTTCTACCTACTGTCCCCAAAGTGGGTTTTAAGACACTCGTTTCTCAAGACTCTCATCATAGATCAAGAGATGAGAAGAGAGTGGCAGAGAGATGAGCTAAAAGGGCTACAGGTTTTCTCTGTACTAGCTGGGGCTCACAGTCCAGAGTGGTCCCCTGTAAACTGCTGCTCCTGACAGAATTCAAATCAAGGTTTTGACACAAATTATTTTTGCTGGTTTCACCTGTAACTATGAACTGACTTCTCCAATCTCATTCCCCTCTACTTTCTGATCTTTATAATTAACTTGAAAATATCTCAGAATTTTTCTTTTGTCATATACCATGATCTGACATAGCTTGGAGCCCTCAGCAGAAGCTGAACATAGGGGGTCACCTAATCCTAGACTTTCAGCCTCCAAACTGAGAGCTCAATAAACCCATTTTTTAACATATTACTGAGCTTCAGGTATTTTGTTATAGCAATGGAAAAAAGGACTCATAAAATGTCCATGCACTCATGAAATCAGAAGATTGATGGCCAGTCAATGGAAAAAGAAGTAGAGGCAGTGGACAGGGGAGTGGGTAACTGACCATCAGGTCAGTTTTACAGAAGTTCAGTTTTTCTGTTTCTGTTTTTGTTTTTGTTTTTTGAGACAGGGTCTCGCTTTGTAATTCAGGCTAGCCCTGAGCTCACTATGTAGCCCAGGCAAGCCTGGAACTCAGCAATCCTCCTTCCTCTGCCTCCTCAGTGCTGGGATGACAGGCATGAGCCATCATGTCCAACATTGTGGTATATGTACTGGTTGTTGGTAGGTGTGAGTCACCACACCAGGAACTGTTGTATGTGGTTAGTTGGGATCAAACCAGGGAACCTGCACTTGCTAGGCAGCCCTTGGAACCACTGAGCTAAATCTCCAGCCCCAGAAGTTCAGTTTTTAGGTCACAATGTCCTGGATTCAAGGGTAGGGGCTGTGTTTTGGATCTAGATGTCTCCCCAAAGCCTCTTGTGATCATAGATGGCTTTTTCAGAGGTGGTTGGATCTAGAGTGTGTGATGCTGGAATTGAGGGTGTGGGATAACTAAACCAGTGCCCTGCTTGGTTTGGTCTAATCTTCACAGTCTGGATAAAATAAAAGGAGAAGAAACAAAATGATAAGTTTCTTCTATCACCAAGAATTGTTGCCCCCCTGCCATGTGCCATCCTTCCTTAGAGCCAGCTGATTATGGACTGAAACTTCTACAAGCTGTGAGCTAAATAAATCTTTCCCCTGAGTGGTTTTTTTCTTTGTTTTGATTTGTTGGGTTTTTCTGTTTTGTTTTGTTTTTTGAGACAGGGTCTCGCTTTGTAGTTCAGGCTGGCTCTGAGCTCACTATGTAGCCCAGGCAAGCCTCGAACTCAGCAATCCTCCCATCTCTGCCTCCCAAGTGCTGGGATTACAGGCGTGAGCCACCAGGCCCGGCTTGTTTTTGTTTTTGAGACAGTGTCTCGCTTTGTAGTTCAGGCTGGCCCTGAGCTCACTATGTAGGTCAGGCAAGCCTCAAACTCAGCAATCCTCTTGCCTCTGTCTCCTGAGTGCTGGGATTACAGGCCTGAGCCACCACACCCAGCATTTGTGATATGTGGTACTGATTGTTGGTGGGCATAAACCACTACACCCAGTATTGTTGTATGTGGTTACTGGGGATCAAACAGGGACCTTGCACTTGCTAGGCAAGTGCTGGAACCACTGAGCTAAATCTCCAGCCCTCTTGTTTTGTTTTGAGACATGGTCTCGCTTTGTGGTTCAGGCTGGCCCTGAGCTCACTATATAGCCCAGGCAAGCCTTGAACTCATAGCAATTCTCCTGCCTCTGCCTCCTGAGTGCTGAGATTACAAGCATGAGCCACCATGCCCAGGATTGTGGTATGTGGTACTGATTGCTGGTGGGCATAAGTCACCACACTGGGAATTGAGTAATATGGTTACCTGGGAGTGAACTCAGGACCTTGCTCTTGCAAGGCAGATGCCAGAACCACTGAGCTAGATCCCTGGCCCTTGAGTGTCAAGTGTTTTGTCTAAGAAAAGTAACTGAGACAATAGGTGTCCATACTTAGACACAGTAACCTGGAGATGGAGATGTCAAAGAAGGCTAGATCTGTCAACATGTGGCAGTCATTGGGTTCCTGGGACTAGCTGATGACCAAGAACATATCTGTGTATCTAGCCCAAGACCCCAGACATAAACTTGGGAGAGAATGGATGGGGGTTCTCCCCTGCAATATGAGCCACAGTCAACTGGACTAGGAGCCTACACGAAGAACTAGCATGAGACTGTGCTCATCTGGGTCATTTCAAAGAGCAAGTGAGGGGGGAAGATGCATTCTGGCACAGACACTGGCATGAAGCAGAGGCTTTGCCATGACTTTGTATCTCAGTACCTCTGACAGTGGGAAGAGTGGTTGGGGAACCACAACTGGTGACCAAGAAGAGGGGTGTGTTTGGCCTTGTTCCATCTATGCTGAGCTGTAAGCAGGAGACCTGGCTCTATGTACAGGGGACTTTACCCAACTGAACCTGGTGTTCTGCCCTCAAGAGAAGGACTTCTCCGCCAGCTCGCAATGACCCAGCTGCACCTTTACTACAGTCTGGAGGTTTATAGTCCCCAGGAGGCCACATATAGAAGGTGTGGTCCCTGGAGTGGTGCTATTGGGAAGTGCTGGAGCCTTTGAGAGATGAGGCCTGTGGTCCTTAAGTCATGGGGGTGTAACCCCCACTCCTGTTTACTTCTTGGCTGATGGAGTGGTTTCACTCCAACATGGCCCTACCGTGATGCTGCCTCACCCCAAGCCAAAAAGAAATAGGGCCAACCCAGGACTGGACACTCCCAAACCATAACCCTAAATAAATCTTTCCTCCTTGAATCATTTCTTCTTTTTTTTTTTTATGTAACAGCAAGCTAACACACCTGCTAGGTCAAATTCCTTTCATCATGTGGATGGTAAGGAGGAGGCAAGGTGGCAGTGAGAAAGAATGTGAAGCAGCCTTATCAGGACCTTGACCATGGACTGACCAAAGCTGTCACACTATGTTTCAAAGGAACAAGGTGCCAGCACCACAACCACAGCAGAGGTGCCATGGTGTGTAGACACATGCCAGGATCTCCAGTCTTCAATGAGATAGCACAAGTGGCAACCAGTAGTGCCTTCCCCCCTTGGCACGTTTTTGTTCAAGGTGTGTGCATGTGTGGAAGTCCTGGAGTGCCTGTGAGTTGGGCAGGAGGAGGAGGTGACCACATCTGTCAGGAGTGCTGTCTGTGGGTCCCCAGGGCCCTAGAGAGTGCCAAGGGGAGAGAGGGTGCTCTGGAAGGGAATGGGCCAGAACCGGTGGAGGTGAGACTGTGGGAGGGTCTCAGTCGCCGGGAGGGCGCGTCCCTTCCCTCTGTAGTTCCGGGTCATCCTGCAGGCAGCAGCTTCCTCCAAACCTTTCCACAATGATACTTGGCCTTGGAGCCAGAGACCGAAACGTGAGCCACCAGAAATCTCTCTTCCTTTTATTTGTGGGTGTTGTGACTGGACACTACGGAACAGTAACCGAAATAGCGCCCACAGACGGGCAGAAGGGCCCAAGTCCCGACACCGTCCAGAGGCGCCCGGGCGTGAGCCGCACGCAGGCAACCGGAGACGCTCAGGCGCGAACCAGCCGGTCAGCGCGCCGCCGCAAGGTGGCGCTTCTTGTACAGCAGCGCGCGCCGCTTCTCGCGCTCACGCACGAAGGCGCGGAGTCGCGTGGTGGGGAAGGCCACCGGCGCTGGCCTGGCCCCGGGCGGGCCCTCTTCAGTCAGCCAAGGGCTCTGCAGGCAGCCGGAGGCGCAGGGCCGCGCCCTGGGAAGGAGGGAGCGGGAGTGAAGGTCTGTGGGTGGGGGCGGGGCCCGAAGAAGGTGGAGGGAGCGCGGGGGCAGGGCGGGGAGAGCCCGGAGGAGGGGAGACGCTGGAGGACAGGCCTGGGCGCTAGGGGGATCGCAGCACTCCTCACCAGGGCTGGGCGCTCAGGGCCCCCCGCAGGAAGGCCACGGCACCTCCCGACAGCCCCGCGTAGCAGCGGCTCAGCCGGACGAGCCCCTTGCGCAACCCCTTCTGCAGGTCTCGGGCCCCCTCGCTGCTCACCGGGTACTCGGCACTCAACCTGCGCGGGCAAGGGCTTTCAGTTACCGTTCGCAGGCGGGGTCGCCTCGGATGGCATCGCCCCGGCTGCCCGCCTGGCAGCTCCCGTGCCGGCTAGACTCACATAATGAAAGCCGTGACGCCGATGCCCCAGATGTCCGTCTGCGGCACAGCCCCTTGGCCGGCTAGGAGCTCTGGAGCTGCAAGGGAGCACAGTGGGGCACAGTGAGAGGCCGGGGCCTGGCACCTGCGAGTGGGCACAGATGGAAAGAGGAAGACAGGAGTGTGGCTCCAGGCGGGGCTCAGGCCTCGGGCGGGGGCCCAGGTGTGTGAGCCCAGAAGGGCAACAGTGGGCACACAGGCGAGAGAGTGGCAGGCTGGTGGGGTGGTGCGCGGTAGGGCAGGCAGGACAGTCGAGAAAGGGCTTCCCGCTAACCCCCTCCAGGTGCCCACAGCTGCCTGCCCTGCCCACTCACATACCCATGGTCTCCAGGTAGTCCTTAAAGCTCTCTGAGGGCAGCACCTTTTCCTGGTGGAGGCTCTGGGCGCTGCCCAGGTCCACGACCTTCAGCAGGTTGTACTCTGTGATCATCATGTTCTCGGACCGCAGATCCAGGTGCAGGATGTGCTGGGCGTGCAGGTACTGGGTCGCGCTCAGCATCTGCCACAGGTAGTCCTTCACCTCGGACTCCGAGTAGGTAGCCCTAGGGGCGGAGCGGCTCAGCACAGGCACCAGATGGGGCGTGCAGAGACCCACAGCTCGGCGGGCTGAGAGGGACTGCCCAGCTCTGCAGCCCCGGCACGGAGGTCAGCCAGGACGAGGTAGGCCACAAGCCTGTTGTCCGTCTGTCCACATGCTCAGCCAGCCTGTGCTGCCCCTCACCTCTCCGCCAGGGCAGGGAGCAGCTCAGGCCCCGAGCACAGTTCCAAGATGAGCACCAGGTGACGGGGGCTGAGGTAGGCAGCATGCAGCTGGGCTAGGTGTGGGTGGCGCAGTCTCTTGAGGGCCTCATATTCCCGGAGCACGGCTGTCTTGTCCTCGGGCCGGTAGGGTATGATCTTAGCAGCCAGTGCCCGGCCGCTGGCCTTCTCCCGGCACTGCCGTACCACACTGAAGCGGCCCCTAGGCAGGTGTGACACCAAGAAGGCGAGCTCCACGAGGAGCAGGGGGAGGAGGGCAGGAGGCCACGGCCAGATGCATAGGAAACGGGCAAGGGTACACGGAAAGGGGCACGGGCGAAGTTGTAGGGGAGAACAAGGAATAAACCCCGCCCGCCGCGGTCCCCAGAAGCCACACCTCCGGATCTGCATCTGGAAGGCGAAGGTCTTGGTGCTGGGCAGGGGCTGGGCTGGCCGAGCCGCATCACACTCGTCCTCGGACGCTTCAGGTGGGCAGGCGATGGCCAGAGTGGGCACCGTGCATGCACAACTGTCCCCAGACCCTGCCTCCCTCCTTCCGAGTCACCAAACAAGGGGCTCTGCTCTAGCTCCCGCACACTCTGACTCATGCCTCCGGCCGCGTGACCAGCGTGGAGGCACAGAAGCAGCCCCGGCCACACGGGCAGCGACAGCTGCAGGTCCCTCCCAGGACGGAGTGGGGACAGCGCTGCTCGCCCTCTGCCTCCACCCGCAGGCCCAGCGCTGACCACAGAGCACGGGCACGGGCTTCCCAGCAGGCAGGGCTGGGGACGAGGGGCCCCAGAGGGCACAGGCCTTGGGTGCCAAGCGTTGGTGGCTCTCTCCCGGCAAGGTGGTAGCCACCCAGCCACCCTGTCTCTGTCCCCAAGGGTGACTCACCGAGGCGGCCCGGCCTTCCCAGGAGGACCGGCTCCGAGGGGCTGCTGTAGGGACCCATGCCTGCCTTGCTGACGCACGCTGTGCGGAAAGTGTAGACTCCGCTCCGGGGTAGCTTGCTGGTGAGGTAGCAGCAGTCGAAGATGTCGGAGGCCAGTGTGGTCCAGCTGCCATCTGGACCCAGGGAAGCCGTGAGAGCAGCAGGGAGGGGAGCAGAAGCCTTCCCCAACAGGGCAGAACGCCGCCCCGCTGCACCCGCCGCGTACCTTCCACACAGCACTGTACAATGTACGTTACAGGACCACAGGACTCCACCGGCTTCCAGACTAGCAGCACCCCATCTTCGTACACCTCCCCAATGTCAGGGCGTGGGGAGGATGAGGGGCACTCTGCAAGGGGGCCATCCGTGGGTGGATGCAGGATACCCTGGCTCTACTCCCTCTGCCACCCGTTCAACCAGGTCTCCAAAGCCACCCAGTCCTGATCCCACTCCTTAGGGGGCCGACAGCCCCCTTCAAGGAGTCAGGAGACATCTCCCCACCATCCCTGCTGTGCACCCACGTTGCTGGTGTCCATGAGGGCCCTGTGGAGGGTTGAAGGCCCTGGTACTCAGTTTTGCTGAGTGCCCGGAACTGGGTGTCTTGGGGTCTCCCACCGGGCTGTCCCCTTCTTGGCCACACTAGAAGCACACCCCATACAGTGTCTGGAGATAAAGGTTGGGCCCTGACAAGGACACCAAACCAGGGTGGCCCCTCCTTCCTGCATGGTGGAGGTGGGCGGGCAGCACTGTGGAGAGCTGGATCTGGGATTCAGGCACCAGGAAGCTCTCCATGCGCAGACAGACGGGCCCGAACATGACATGGTGTACCAGTGGGCTTTCAAGCACTGTAGAGCAGCAAGCACAGCCGCCCTCGCCATGCTCCTGGGCATGCTGCTCCAAACCAGCCCAGGACCCATGGCAGCTGTGCCACACTTGTCCGCTGAGAACAGGACTCGCTAGGGGAAATGATGCCTGGGGGCCACTGCTCAAGCCACAAGTTCTTGGCATCATGAAGTGGAATGTGGTGTCCCTGGTTCCTCACCCACCTGCCTTCCGGAGGACGCCCATGCTGGCTGCTGTCCCCAGAGAGTTGCTCACGCTGCAGGTGTACACCCCCAGGTCCTCGGCTGTCACCACCAGTATGGTCAGCAGCTCGAAGTTCTTCAGGGTAGAGGAGATGAGGATGCGTCCACTGCTTTCCAGGATGGCCCCATCTGCATGGGCACAGAGTGGGCCTCAGTTTACCTGGAGAACCACAGCTTCCTGGCTGCTCTGGGATAGCTCCTCACCTTTGCTCCAGGTGGCATGGGGAGCTGGCTGGGCCGACACCTGGCAGGCCAGTGTCACTGACTGGCCCAGGACCACAGCCTCATCCGAGAGCTCCCTCAGGAAGGATGGTGCTGAAGAGGGGCATGAGATGAGGCTTCAGGGGATGGCCAGCTGGAGGCATGGCCAGACCCTACCTCACCTTCCAGAACTGTTGGGCCCTGCTTACCGTGGTCCCTGCCTTTCAGGCCTGATAGCCGGAATGCAGTCAGGCCTGCTTTCTTCCTGGGGGGCTCCTCCTTCTCCTGACCTGTAAGAGGAAAGGGCCATGGAGCTCAGAGCTGGCTAGAAGCCCTGTTCTCTGGGTAACCTCTTCCTCAGTCCATCCTTGCCCCACCCCTCCCCAGGTTTCCATGCCACAGGGAAAAGGCCAGCACCCCAGGATATGGAAAGTAACCTAATGACATTGAGGAGGCTTCATCTGCCAGGCTGCCTGAACCCTGAGAGGCCGCTGCAAGCAAGGGTGCCATCCTCCTGGGGCTGCTGGGTTACACCTGCCTCCAGGCCCCCCAACTGTCCTCCCCAAGGCTGGGCCCAGCTCCCAGGAGGGCATCGGGCTTCAGGGCAGAGCCCGGGGCTGAGTCTAGGGGGCCGAGCCGTCCCTGGCAGGAGAGCGTGGGAGGCCCTGGGTATGCCAGCTCCCAGCGGGAGTCACCTTGCTGCTTGCCCTTCAGGACGCGAGAGATGTGGGCCATGGAGGCTTTCACTCTCTGGCGCAGCCCACGCTCCGGGGGTTCTTCTGGTGACAGACAGCCCCCCGGAAACTGGAACAGGCCCCGTGAGGGCGACCACTTGCGCTTCCTGCCTGCGGCCGCCTCCCCCAGCAGGGCCGCCAGGTCGTCAGGCTCCTCCTCAGTGATCTCTAGGCCAGCATGCAGGCCCAGCTCGCCTGGCCAGGGCCACGTGGTCTCCGGGAACCCGGCCAGCTCCTCCTCAGCCTCTGTCTCTGGGGAGGGTGGCTCCAGCGGCTCAGAGGGCTTAGGAACCCTCCTGAAGATCATGAACTCAAATGGGAGGTACTTGACGTCATACAGGTCAGAGAGGTTGAGGTAGGCAGGGTCCACCTCAGAAATATCCAGGGATATGGTGTCAGCGGCCTCTGCATCCCCCGACAAGTCCCGGATCTGCACCAGGGCGACCTGATCGGACACCTCCTCAGAGGACAGAGCAGGGGAGGCCTCTGGGAACCCCAGGCTAATCTGGGGCTGGGGCGTCTCAGGTATGGCCTCCTCTTGCTCCTCTGAGGACTGAGACACCGCCCATGCCATTCTGGCCCACAGGGGACCCTGTCCCAGCATGCCTCCTGCATCCCCGCCAAAGGCAAAGGTGCCATAGCCAGCCACACCGGCATAGCCCCCTCGGCGGGACCCCAAGGAAAACTTCCGGGTGGTTGCCTGCTCCTGAGGCCGCTGTGGAGGGGGCGAGGAGTCTGATGGACATTCTGCCCGCTGGGTCAAGCCTTCAGCATCCAGGGAGGGGCCAGGCGAGGGCTTCCCAGGTAGGGAGGTGTCATGGGGTTCCTGGGAGCTGGGAAAGGGGCTCACCTGGGCGAGGCCCGGGGCTGTGGCACCAGGAGACTGTGTTAAGGGGGCGTCCCAACCTTCCTGGGGAAAACTACCCAGCACAGGGGGACTGCAGGGGTCTGGGCACCTTCCATAGCTCTCCTGCAGTGGCTCATCCTGTGGGGGGTGTGCCACATCTCCACCAGTATGTGGAGGCGGTCTGGCCTCTTTGGGGGCCATCAGGTCCCCAGCAAGGGCCCCACAAGCCATCCCCGACAGGTTTGAGGGTGGACACTGCCCTTCAGCACAGTCCCCTGGGGAGGACCCCTTGGTGCCGGGTGGGTCTTGGTCCAGAGAGCGGCTGCGGCCAGGGACCTCGTGAGAGCCTGGACTGGGCCGCCACAGGGCCGACTCAAAGGAGGTCGCCCGGGTCACTGCAGCCTGCTCCTCCCGCGCAGCCTCCTCCTCCAACACGCGCTGCTCCAGGAGCGGCTCCCGCAGCCCAGGCAGGGCCCGCGCAATGTACCCACCCTTCAGCAAGTGCCGCCGCCGTGCCCCATGTCGCTTGGCCCCCGTGGCCACAGTCCCATACTCCGGGCCCTCACCTGCCTGCTGGTAAAACAGGCTAGAAATAACGCTGTGTCGGGGCACGCAGCCTGGGGATGGCGGCCCTGAGCCTGGTGGGAACACTGTCTCGGGGGCCCCTGCCAGCGCTGCACTGGCCTCCGTCTCCTCGGGCAGGCTGGCCGAGGGCCGCAGGAAGCCCCGGGGGTGCAGCAGTGGGGAGTGGGTTGTGGGGGAAGGTGGCAGAGACTTGGCCCGGGCGAAGGGTGCCAGCTCGTGGTCTGAGGAGGAGGAGGAGCTGGAGGAGCCGCTGGCATCCGGGCACAGGTGTCGGGCCACGCCGAGGGACGGGCTGTCAGGCGGGCCCTGGAGCAGCTCCGGGATGGAACGCATGACGAGGATGGACTTGTAGCTCATCAGGGAGCGCTGGGGCCACAGGACAGAGTGTTAGGGTGGCCCAAGAGCAGCCCCCATGAGGTCTCTGTCGCTGCCCCAACATCACGTGGCCGGGCCTGGGCCTCCGTTCCCCTTTTAGAGGCAGCGTGGCTCACCTGCCAGCGGCTGCGGGCCAGGAGGAACTTGAGCTGCTTGGTATTGATGAAGTGGGCCTCCTCGGCAGGCACAGATGTCTGCAGACGACAGGGAGCAGCCACAGTGAGGACAGTGCCCAGCAGAGCAGAAGCCCTGAGCCCCCGAATCCAGAGGCCCAGACAAAAGGCAGAGCCAGTCATGGTACCCTGTCCCAGGCCTCCTGGCAAACCATGGTGGGGCCAGTTGGAAGGGGCGGACACCCTCTGGACTGGGGATGTAAACCCCACCTTCTGTCAGCCTGTCCTCCCCATGTCCTCCCTGAGGGGCGCAGGGCCCACCCTGGACTGACTCACCAGGAACCAGGGGTGGGTGAGGCACCATGCAGCACTGGGCCGGGCCCTATAGAGGACACCAGGTGGTCAGTCAGTGGTGGGCAGGCGTGAGGACCCGAGAGGCGGGGCAGGCAAGCAGGCACTCACTCTGGGGCCTGCTGCAGTGTGGCCTGGATGAAGTCCCGGGCATCTGCGCTGAGGTGGGCAGCTGCGGGGCTGCTCCAGGACACCCTACCTTCAAGGACATTCAAGAGGGTGGCACGGTCACTCTCGCCGGCAAATGGGGATGAGCAGGTCAGGCTGGAAGAAAGGGGCTGGCCTCAGCCAAGACCTGGCTTAGAACTGCTCCTCTCCAGCCTGAGGCCCCCACTGGGTCCAGGCTCAGGTCAGCAAGGATCCAGTCTTAGCCAGCAGGGGGGTCTCAGATCTGCCTGGGGTGAGGGTCCAGGCCAGGCAGCAGCAGGGGTCGTGGCTGCCCTGGGTGGGACCCAGCTCTGGCCTGAGAGGAGACACAAGTTAGCCTGGGCAGGGACAGGTTGCTCAGGCTCTGTCCGGGGACCCCAGCAGGGACAGAGACTAGGTTGGCCCGGTGCAGACCTCGGCCATTCCCAAGATGAGGATCAGGAAACTGAAAGGAGATCCGAACTCAGCCTCCCGGCAGCTTCATGTGGGCAGCCAGGCATTGAGCAGCAGTCTCACGATGGCATGGCCCTCACGGGATACTCTGGGGCGGGTCTTTGTCGGGTTGGCTAATGGCTTGTTCCCAGAACAGCTGCCCTGGCCCCAGGCTCAGCCTGGGTGGCAGAGGCAGAGTTCGCGGCCTCTGAGGCCTGCGGAGCGCAGCTGCTGGAAGGGCTGGCAGGACGAGCCGGCTCACCTGAGGTAGGAGATGACTCCCGTGGCCCTGCAGAAGGAAAGCGCTGTGAGCCACAGGTCCCAGCTGGGAGCAGGAGACCAAGGAGCGGGGAACCTTCAGCTGGACTCCCCAGCGCTCACCAGATGTCAGATGCTGGGCTCACAGGCGCCTGCCGGATGATCTCAGGAGACACAAACTCAGGGGCACCATATTTGCTGTATTGCGGCTCCAAAGGTGTGAGTTTTTGGGCAAAGCCAAAGTCACAGATTTTAATGTCTTCCCGAGCAGGGTGCACCATCAGGATGTTGGGGGGCTGTCAGGCAGAGTCAGGCGTCAGTGATGGCTGTGCTTGGGGGTACTGACCCCTGTCCCTGAGGCCTTTGCATTTCAGGAGAAACTTGGGAATCCCCGAGGGCAGCATGGGCGGCAGGGACTCCCAGCGCCAGATCAGAGATTGCTCGGAGATCTCTCTGCCCCATCAGAGCCAAGCTAGACATGATGGTGCTGTTGGAAGTAGTGGGCTCCCTGGCCTTAGAGGCATGCAAGCCTACTGAGGAGACAGGACAAGGTGGGTCTGCACCTTCCCAGCCTCCAGGCCCCACCAATTCCTGGGGTACAGGTACCTTTATGTCCAGGTGGAGGATGCCATGGCTGTGCAGGTATTGTAGCCCTTCCACCAGCTGCTGGATGTAGACCTTGACCTGGGCACAGGTGAGGTCAAGGTGAGGGCCCTGCTGCCTGGCTCACCCCAAGCAATGCACACGGCTTCCTCCTCCTGACCCAGCCTGGCACAGGTCACACAAGGTGGCACGCAGAGCCCTCTGGGACCCCGTGAGCCCCAAGTTGGGGTGCCCCAAAAGCAAGGGGGCAAGAAAAAGAGACACCATAGAATAGGGAGTCATGGGCAGGGAGGTCCAGTGGACAGGGAAGGCTGGACAGCCTGGGCTCAGCACAACCAGAGGTCTCATGTCTCCTGGCCCAGTCAGGGTGGGCAGTCACCTCAGCCTCAGTCACCACGCTCTTCTTGAAGAGGCGATCCAGCAGCTCCTCGGACGAGCACCTGGCCACGGTCAAGGAAACATGGGGGCTTCGGGGTGGACAGCAGCAGCCAGGATGGAACGTGGGGCCCATCCAGAGCGGGAAGGTGCTCGGGGTCAGTGTGGCCGCCCAGCCCTGAAGAGGGCTCGGCTGATGCTCTGTGGTGGCTGATGACAGTCACCTTGACCTGGGCCAACCAGGGCCCCTCACTCCCGTGCCTGGGACCCTCCAGGGGCAGGGCAGGATACAACTCGAGGATGAGGATAAGGGTCTTCCGAGTCTCAAACTGGTCCAGCAGCCCAGTGACCAGTGGGTGGCTGAGAGTGGCCAGGATGTCCCGCTCCTGGTAGGCCTGCATGCGCGTCCTACTCCTCAGAGGGATGAATTTGGCGGCATAGGACATCTTGTTTCCTTTGTGCTGCACCCTCTTCACGAAGCCGAACACACCCCTGAAGGAGGGAGCCATGCGGCACTATACTGTGGGGTTCCACAGATCCCAGGGCTCCAGTGAGCAGCTAGGGGTACACTACCTCCCGATCTCCTCCTGAACCTCATAGAAGGACTGCAGCTTCCTCCTGTAGCTCTGCTCCTCAGAATCCAGCTTGCTGTCCCCTGGGTCACAAGGCAGGACAGCGAGAGTATGGGCCGAGGTGACACCCTGGTCCAGTGTCCATCGGAGCCTGGCAAAACCCAGCCCAGGGATCCCTGTGCCCACTCACCCTCGAGGACCAGCAGCTCCGCTTTGCAGAGCACTTGGCCGCCAGCATTGCGGGCCATGCAGGTGTAGACGCCAGCATCCGACGGGGCCGCATCTGTCAGCATCAGGGAGTAGGAAGTTCCATCCTGCCGCTGCTGGAGCCGGGTACTGTCTACTAGCTGGACGCCATCCTGAGGACAAGGACCACTAGGAGCCACTAGCCTTGCCCTGGGGGCCCCCATACTGTGCCCACCTCACCCTGCAAGGACTGCTTCCCACACCTGCTGCATGAACGTCCAGCCCCCAGCTCACCCCAGAGGGGCTGGGAAAGCCATGACAGGGACAGTGGGATGGGACCGCAGGGCAGGGTTTCACTTCCCCACACAGGGCCACCCCCACGTTGCCCACATGGGCTTCTTCTGACCTTGTGCCAGGTCACTGTGGGCTGTGGGTTGCCCTCGATGACAGCCTCGAATTGCGCTGTGGCACCTGCCTGGACCTGCACATCCTCAATGGTGACTTGCATGGATGGGGGCCCTGGAAGCAGTCAGGAACTGAGGGCAGGGTCCCTGGACACCCACCTCCCGCAGGGGTCAGGGAGGTCTCAGGGCCGTTCTGGGGTGACAGTCCCTGCCCAGGCCTCAGCCATGGGAAGCACTTCCCTCCACCCAGTTTCTGTCTCTCCTGCTGCCACCTCGGGGCAACCCATCGCCCTCAAAGCCACTTGGACAGAGAGAGCAGACCCAGAGCCTGCCCCCCACCCGGTTATACGGTGACCTTGGTAGGCAGCTCATTCAACGCTCCCGGCCCCAGCGCCGCACCCATACTTGCAATGCCCATGTCAGTGGCCTGGTGCACGTAGGTCCTCTGTGTGGTCTCGGTGACAGTGCAGCTGTGGACATCCCAGAGCAGCTGCCCTGACCCAGCCACCAGCCAGGCTGGATCTTCTACCCTGCAATCACAGAGGCCACTGAGCCCAGTGATAGGTGGAGTCCCCTCCCCCAGGAGCCTCCCCTGTGCTGCCACATCCCCACCTCAGGACCCTTCTAGCCAGGGAAATTACCGAATGGGCACCGTCCGTCCCTGGGCCCCTTCCGGGGATGCCAGCTCC
This sequence comes from Thryonomys swinderianus, assembly GCA_004025085.1. Taxonomy (NCBI): domain Eukaryota; kingdom Metazoa; phylum Chordata; class Mammalia; order Rodentia; family Thryonomyidae; genus Thryonomys; species Thryonomys swinderianus. The sequence continues at coordinate 37,304 of PVIC010007038.1, read as the reverse complement.
TGCCCCAAGCTTTCATGGAGAAGAGGCTGTGTCACCTCTGGGAGGTTGGCTAGTGGGGGACAGAAGCAGTTGAGAGGGCAGGGAGGGCAGCTGGGGACACAACTGTCACCCGCTGGTGTGGGGAGGAGCTCAGAAGATAGCGGGAGCCTGCGTTGCCCCTAGAGCCCCAGGACCCCCACGGCTCAGTTTACACACGCTGCCGCAAGGCTGGGCTCCATCCCGACATCTTGCCTGCTGGCCAGGCCAACGTGAGGACAAGGTGGTCCCTGACCAGCCCAGGGACCCCTCCAAACCCATCTGGGACTTCAGCCGCTGTGGGGCGGCGCACTACCCAGGGGCAGCTATCCTGCAGAGGTAGAAGCAGAGGGCTCAGGACAGCCTAAGGGGTCAGAGTGCATCTTGAGGGGGAGCCCGCTGCCTGCTGCCTGAGAGTGGGCAGATGCCCAACACCAGTCTAGGAGCATCTGAGAGACAGACCTCTCCCGGTATGTACCGCTGTGGTCACCATGCCAAGCCCTCCAGGGCAGGCTGAGTCAGGCTGGCACAAGGGGGTACAGCAGGCCACTAAGAAGCAGAGGGGAGCAGGGTGGGGGCTAGGGCTATGCTCACGTCAGGTTCATCAGCACTGGTATCAGGGACCACGATCACAACTCATGGGGTACAGTGCTCCTGGCACAGGATGAAGCTGGGATGCAGGAGGCCCCACCCACCAGTCAGCCTCTACTGTGTCCTCCCTTGAGACAAGCAGCCCAGTGCCACTGCTGGCAGCAGTGATGGGGAACAGGGAGGGGCCAACTGCTTTTCAGGCCTCTGGGACAGACACAGCACCAAGAAGATACAGAGTGGCCCCAGATATGGAAGGAGGAGCCATGGCTGCCCAGGCCCACAGGCTGCTATGCCAGTGCCTGTCCTCTCCCTGGACAGGCAGGCAGCAGGGAAGCCCTGCAGGACGGTGGGGTCGATGCTTGTCAGTGCATCTGGGCTGTGTTAAGCCTGGGACACAGGGGCTGGAACAGAGGCTGTGTGGACAGAGAACAGGCTGGAGAGGGAGGACAGGCAGCCGGGCTCCTGGTTGGCCAGCCCCTGCCCAGCCTGACTCAAGCCTGCCCAGGGGGGTCGGTGCGCTGACCATGGAAGGAGGGCCCCCTTAGAGCCCAGGGGAGTACAGAGCCCAAGCCAGATTCCATAGTCCAAGCAAGGAGCCCTGGACATAGAACAACTTATCTCGCCCATGTCTCACAGATGGGGAACTGAGACCCAGCAAAGCATAGGCAGGCCCAGGGACCCTGCAACTCACACCCACAGGCAGCACCGCACAGGGCCTCACCAGCTGCACCTGAGGCTCCCACATCTGAGGGCTGGGGCCCAGCCTGCTGGAACACAGGGGGCCTGGTAGGGGTAGGAACAGTGGAGTCCCCTGTGGAGTCCCCTGCAGAGGGACCTGGAGCCTTGGGTCCCTGCAGCCCCAGCAGAGTAGCTGTCGCCTCCAGGTGGGCTCCATCAGGGACGGGGTGGACGGTGTCCTCCAAGGTGGCCTCTGTGGAGAGGGGGTCAGCGTAGTGAGGCCCAGGTCTTCCATGACGGAGGTGGGCCTCCAAGGCTGCCTAGCTGAGACAGATCCAGGGGGCATCTCAGCCTGAGGCCCAGGCTCAGCACCCAGGTAAGCCTCCTCCTCCCTGAGCCACCAGGCTACAGCCCACCCTCAGTCCCTGAGCCCAGACCCCAGAAACCTCCATTCCACACTGACCCTATTGGACCCCTGTGTTGACATCCCCAGGCTGACCTCACACTGGTCCCACACTGACCCTCAGGCCAACACCTGAGCTGGCACAGGCCAGCGCTGCAATGCACAGCCTCAAACACCCAGGGAAGCTGGGAGAGGTGTCCGGTGACCCCGGCTACAGACTTCTGGACACAGGCCTCCTCTCAGTGCCCCCCACCGCACCTGACCAGCAGCTTTCTTCCTTTCCCTCCCATCCCCCAGCCCTCTAGGCACCCACTCCCTGACAAACCCCGAGGCCAAGTGCCCAGGGCCACTGACCACACCCACCCCTTGCCATGAGGAGCTGTGCACAGAACCCCACCCCAGGCTACCCTGCAGAGGGCTAGGCATCCGTCCTCTCCCACTGAGTTAGCAGGGCTCAGTGAACCCAGCCGGGCTCATCTGGCACAGGGGCAATACAGCATGTGTAGTCACAGCGCAGCCTGGCCCCTCATGGGCCCTAACAACACCTTACTCCTCACTGGGGCTGTTGGGTCACCCAGTGCCCCATGGGCTGCCCATAGGCTATGACCAAGCTGATTCACACAGACACAGGGCACCCAAGGAACCCAGGGAGTGGATGGGAACCTGTGGGCCCTCTCTGGGCATGAGCAACCCCGGAGCCAACCAGGGCAGGTAACCTCCAGTGCGGGCACAGAAGCAAGAAAGACCCCACAGCAGGTATAGGAGTCGGTTTATTGTTCAGAGGCCCAGGAAAGCAGACTGCACAGCTGAGGGCTCCGCGAGTCAGCTGGCTGCGGCACAGAACAAACACTGGGCCGCAGGCTGCAGCCGGGGAAGGTCCAGCAAGAATCTTCAAGAGGCCTCAGCACAAGCCAGCGTTGGCCACCAGGTGCCCAGCTGGGGATGAGGTCTGTGAGGTATGGGCCAGGCAGAGAGCAGGGTGGCTCCTCCTGAGCTGCACAGGGGCTGGGCAGCGACCAGGGGACTTGGAGGTCCCAGGCCTGGCATCAGTGCACGTGCTGTGCAGCCCAGGACACATGCTGTCGCTGCCCCAGTGGCAGCACACATGCAGATCCTGGCCCTGAGCCCAGTGTGTGGTCTCAGCCCTGCAAGGGGCCAGGACCCTCATTTCCCCCCGGGGGGAGGCGAAGCGTGACAGTCTCGCCCACAGTCCCGAAGCTGACCATCTGGGTGGAGACCTCCGTTTTGAAGCTACTCTGACTGCCATCTGCAGACTGCTGCACCTGCGTGTGGAAGGAGGACGTCCAGGGGCTGCTGCTCCCAGCCCCGAGCCCCTGCACAGGGAAGGAGATGCCAGTCCTGGGGGCCCAGGACCCCCGCTGGAAGGAGCTGGGCCGGTGCCCCAGATTGAGCAGGACAGGCTGTCCCACAGCGGGCTCGCCAATCTCTCTCTGGAGCACTGAGACCTTGCATGGAGGGTCCCCAGAGGTGCTGGGCACAGGGTCGCTGCGGCCAAAGGTCTCCCCCTCCTGAGGCACGTAGTCCTCCAGGTCAGCCAGGGTCAGCACACGGCCATTGTGTGTGAGAATCTTGGGGTCACGGCCCCTAAGGCCATCTGGGTCCTGGGGCTCTTCTGTCACAACAGTGCCTCCGTGTTCTTCCTCCCCTCCACCTTCCTCCATGGCGCTGTCTTCCTCAGGGGTGGCCCAGGCCACACCGCTAGTGTCCACGCAGAGGACCGAGGGCTTTCCAACGTAGGTGACTGCTGCATCCTGGCCCAGCCATGTGTTGTTGGAGTTGTTGGTGTTGGGGTCCACACCAGGCCGCGTGACAGGTACCCCCCCAGAGCTGCTGGATGACTCTTGGGTGGGAGACACACACTGGGGGCCTCCTTTCTTCACTTGAAACTCGATGGTCTCCTCTACCTCTACCCACTTTGGAGTGGGGCCCTCAGCCTCTGTCACGAATAGCACGGGCACAGCAGGCATCCAGCCTGGCTCTACCCCAGGCCTGCAGGGCCCCAGTGGGGATGGCAGCTCAGGGGTCTGGGTGGACAGGCCTGGCCTCCGTGGGCTGGCAGGGCGGCAGAGTGGTGAGCAGGACGGGGACTTGCTGGGGGACTGGCAGCGGCCACGAGGACTCTTCACCACGGTAGTGATGGTCTCCTCTCTGGTAGGGGAGAGGGCCCAGAAGAGATGGGCATGGAGACCTTTGGCCTCCCCAAGCTCCATGCCACATGTAGATGCCAGAGCTCACATTAGTGCAACCAGCAAGGGGTGAGGATACACAAACTCCTACACATGCATATGAGCCCAGCCTGCAGAACTACAGCCCAGAGCGAAAGGAACAAAGCACAGAAGCCCACGTGGTTAATCTCAGCTCCAGGAAGGGCACTAGAAGACCCAACGTACAGCCCACAGGCTGGCACCTCTACCATGTCAGCCAGTTGGCCCCACTAGCTCAGGGTCAGACTAGGCAGAAAGTGGTCTGGCGACATGCAGCCACCTTGGCCCTGGACTTGTTTGTCACGTCTGCCTGGCCCCATCCCCTGCAATGGTAGGCACAGACTTGGGCTGCCCTGGTGATGCCAGGCCTTGGCTGGGACCCTGAAGCTCCCTGCTCTGCCCTGGGGTAGTCCTGACGCCTTCACAGGTGTCAGGGGGGCACCTGGGTGCTGGGTGAAGTGAGCCCCATCTGGGAGGAGGATACACTTCACTGCACACAACCCCGGGTGTCACAGCACTGGGGCCTGGTGCGCCCATCCCACATGCCTTGGCAAAAGCCTTGCCTCTCCTCTCTGGCTTTAGTGTAACTCAGGGCTCTGCTCAGGATGGATCAGGGACACAAGGCCACTTCCGGGTGCTTAGCAGGACAGGTCCTACCTCCTCTGGCCTTCACCCAGAGAGGAGGGAACCAAGTTCACGGCCCACGCCACTGCCTCCTCATGCTGGCTTGGGCACTAGGCCTGAGCCACAGGCTCCCCAATGTCAGAGGTGCTGCCTGCCTTACCCTGACCCCAGCAGGGCCATGGTATCCACTGTGGCAGAGGGCGCAGGTCAGGGGCAGCTATTTCTCTTCTTTCCTCAAGGTGGGCAGATTCTCCACTGCAAGTAAGGGCAGCCACCCTCCAAACCTGGCACAGACCATGCAGAGATCTGTTCCTTTGCTCCTCTGTCCCATGCATCAGCTAGGAGTGGTAACAGTGCCCCCTCCTGGGCAGCATGGGGAATGATGATGTGGGACTATGGCTGCTCCTATTCCAGGAAGGGTGTCCACCGACTGTGGGGTGCGCCAGCCTCAGGTCTCCTCTGTGTGGCAAAGGCCAAGGAGGGGCTGACAGGATTCTCCAGTGCAGGCCAACTTCAGCCCCTTTCTCAAGTCAAAGCTTGTGACAGGAGAAGAGGTCCTCACCCTAGGGCTCTCACTTCCAGCCAAGGTGGCTGCATCGGTCCTGCTCTGAGGCCGGCAACCTCTATCTCCTCGGCCCCCACTGTCTGTTCTACAGCCTTAAAGGCACCTAGGGACAGAGAAAGGGTCAGTGGGTGCAGCCCTGGAGATATGGGCATGGCTGACTTCTGCTTCCCCAAGCCTGTTTTTCCATCAACCAAAAGAGAATGTTAGACTCAGGGTCCTCAAAGGGCCAAGGTGCTATCCATTTCTGCTGCACTAGGTTACTTAGATTCAGGTCCGTAACAAAGCAACCTCTGCTGCACCAGACCCATCTCCAATGGCTGTCAGGCAGGACATGTTGCTCCTAGAACGCGGTTTCCAGCTAAGGAAGGACACAGCCCTCCGTTCCCACTCCACTCACCCAGCAGGAGTCAAGCCTAACCCCTGAGTTGCCTGGAGCTCTGCAGACTAAACCCGGGTGGTTGGCTGTGAACCAGGAGGCGTGGGCAGGCCTGGGCTTGGGGGTCTGAGCAGGCGGGAGGAACCCAGCTCTGCAAGGTGTAGGTGATTGCGGGGAGCAAGGCCGTGTGCAGAAGGAACAGCGGTGGCTGAGCCACACAGGCAGGGCATAGGGTTAGTGGCATGCAGGGCACCACAGACAGGAGGAGGGTTAGAGGCACAGCAGCACTTACATGATGACGGTTTTCTTGGGGACCTTAGTCTCCTGCTCAGTGACTACAAAGAGAACAGTGGGATAGCGAGGGTTATAGACCCACAGTGACCGTGGCCGGCTTAGTGATCTGCATGGCCCGGCAGTGTGGTGACCTCTCAGCACAGGGGTGCTAGGTCCAAGCCCGCGCTTGTACCCGGCGCTCTGGGTCCCTTAACCTTCAGCCGAATGGCTGGAGCCTGGCTTGCTCTGGGGTATGGGTGCCTGTACTGCCCACTTCAACTCAGCCTCTTCACCCATGTAGTGGTGGAGGGGATCCTGCAAGCACATGGTCCCACTCTCAGACATGTCAGCTGAGGCCCAGAGAGAGGACAGAGTGGCTAGAGCCACACTGAGACCAGAATGACCCCAAGGAATCCTAAAGACCATGAGGTGCTCTCCAGGGTGAAAGGAACCCGGGAGTCCCGACAGCAGGACATCAGCTCCTCCCAAGGACAGGGTGCTGTGCCCATGGGCACTGCCCTTCACCCCTGGGGCACCTGCTCAGTCTCTCTGCTGGGCTCCCTCTCGCCTCCCCTCCTGACGGCAGGTTTGGCCTGTGGCTCCTGCCTCGCCTAGGGAACTTCAGCTCCAGGGACACGGCAGCTCGCCGAGTCAGGCTTGACTCACAGATGTCCCCCCAGCCAGGCCATGAGCTACAAGCACCCTCCATCCCGGAAGCCCCTAGAGCCACCCTGTAGGGAAACTGAGGGGCGCAGGAAACTCAAGAGGCACTGCAGGGACTGTAGCCTACAGCCCCTGGTCTAGGAGCTTCCATTTTGCTACATGGAGGAAAGCTTTCTCTAGAAGCTGGGGTATTTTAAACCTGTCTCACATGTGTGTATGGAAGTTTAATTTACTAGTGATGCCTGTATGAACCCCGGAAAGCTACACTTACAGTGCATGTAACATGACATTATGCATCACACGTGTATGTGTGTACATGTATGTACACAGGCATGTGCATGAATCAGTATAGTGAATATGCTTGCACACATGTGTATGTGTACACGTGCACTTGTACATCGGGTGCTTTCTATGTGTTCATATGTGTATCATGTGTCACGTGTGCACTGCTCATTTCACAAACCTGAGTGTGCATGTATGCTAACACATGTGTTGTCTATGTGTTCTCACATATGTATGTGCATGCACTCATACAGGCGCACAATGTACTTGTGTTTGTGTGTGCACTCTGGCATGTATCTTGATATATATCATTTATGTGTGTGCACATTTGTATCATATGCCTGCACATAATACACATGCGCATACTTCTGTGTGTTCATTTGTGTGCTCATGTGTGTGTCATGTCTGTGACATTCACATGTCATGTGTGCACCTGCTCGCTAGTGTACATTTGTGTGCATGTGCCTCATGTGTCATGTGCCTCCATGTGTCTGTGCATGTACTCAGGTATATCATGTCTGTGTGTATGTGTATGCATGTGCCCGTCATGTGCCTGCGTGTGTGTGCATATGCTCATGTGCATGAACCTTGTAGTGGTATGTGCATGTGTACACATGTTCACACATATGTATCCATGCCTGGATGCTTATTCTAGTCTCTGTGTTATGCACGTGTAGATGTGTCTGTGCAGGTGCATGTTCACATAGGCTGCTTCCTAGAGAGAGGGGAGCCTGGATGGAACTGGGCTGGCCAACAGCCAGCACCCCACCTGCAGTATGAGGTGGGGAACACCAGGGCTTCCCTTACACTCCCTCAGGTCCTGCTGCTCCTGGAGCGGCAGCCAGGACACTGTGGGCTGCTCAACGCCTGGCACTGTGCTTGTGGCCCCAAATGCCACCACTGGGCGATGAGTGTTTGTAACTGTAGGAGGAGGCAGCTGCGTGAAGCGAGGCTCCCAGCTGGGCAAATGCGCAAGCAAGGTAATGTGCCCACCAGGCTGCAGGCCGGGGGAGGTGAAGCCGCGTACAGGAGTTAGGAAGCGGGATCTGGGCTCCAACGCCAGGTCTCCGGTGCTAGCCCCTGGCCTCGCCAAGATGCTCACTGCCACCCTCCTCTGCACACAGAAGGGCACTGCCTTGACACTCAGTGAACACGCAAAGGATGCTTCCCACCAAGACAGGGTGCTGGTGGCACAGGAGAGCGTGTGCATGGTGCTGTGGGTACATCACAGACTGACGAAGGCCATGGCCCAACAGACATGGACCAACCAGAGGGACTCAGGGCGATGTGTTCAGCGGGTCCTGGGACAAGGAACAGGACTCTGCCCCCAAGCATACAGTCTCCATGATGGCTGCAGAGCACAGAGCCCCGCTGTCTGTCACTGGTCCCATGGAACGCCCACAGGAGCGGGTTGGTGGATGTGGACGGTACGGCTCCGACAGCGCTGGCTCCACCTCTGCTTGCACGCCCCCAGAAACAGGGGGCTCACTACTTGCCTGGACAGTCCCCCAAGTAGACAGCCCAGAATAGATGTTCACTGTCCTCCTCCTCCATGCACTGGCTGGGACCCCAGATGGGTAATACCCTTTCACCTTTTTCCCTCATGAGGCTCCTTTGCAGTCAGTCCACTCCCAGAACCGCAGGAGTGGCCTGGGCCGAACAAAGACCTTGCGTCTGTGCACCCTATGTGGGCCTCTCTTGCACCAAGATGCCCTGTTCCTGCTGCCCAACCAAGCATAGGTGACTTAAAAAGGGGCCAGGTCCCACACTCCGCTGCCTCTCAGCTCCCAGCCCCGCCCTGTGAACCCCACAGGTTCTGGGGGCAGTCCCCGTGTCTCCCCACAGCGCTTTTCTCCCAGGACCCCATCCCAGGCCCTGGAAGTACAGACTGAGCATGAGAAGTGACATTCAGTACCCCTGAATCCTTGTTCCAGGCCTACAGGAGATTGGCCTGAGGTCCAGCCTAGGAGTGTCAAGGTGCTGGGCCTGTGGCAGTACCTACCTTCCATGGCAGCCAACAGTAGCTCCTTGTGCTGCTGGTCCCGGGCACGAAGCATGGGACTCTGCACAGTCAGCTCTGCACCCCCTCGAGCTGTGCCCAGCCGGTTCACCAGCTGCAAAAAGGACAGCAGAGGTTCCCTCGGACTTTGCTTCCTAAAGAAGCCAGGCCATCTCCTGAGCTACCCCAGCATCTGTAGGAAGCAGGACCCACTCCGGCTGTACGCTGATGGGTGCTCAGCCTCCTGCAGTGACAGGCTGCTCTGCAAGGAGATGGATCTTGAACTGGGTTTAATTCTAATGCACTTAAAGGACTTAAGCATCACATGTGGTCAGTAGCAAATCTATCAAACTATGCAAAGGTGCTTGGCTTTTGAGTACACCATGGTTGCCAGGCAGAAATGCCATGTGGAACACACTGGCTTCTGAGTAGGGCCTGGGGAAAGCTGGCGTGGCCAGGACCAGGGCTCCCAGGGAAGCAGAGTGGCGCCTGGCTATGAGGGGTTCCTGTGAGGAGCCTTAGCCCTGGGCCCGTGCATGCAGAACAAGGACCAAGAACTTCAGCCACCGGCGGGGCTGCATCTCCCACAGGGCTTTCTCCAGCACCAGGTCTCTGGCGGGGTGGCAGCCAGGCAGCATCTGTGAGCTGCCAGACGACAGCGAGGGAGACGAGGAAGCAGGGACCCTGTGAAACACGCCCCCTGACCCCACTCACTTCACACTCATAGCGCCCCAGGTCCTCGCGGCCAGCCGCCCGGATCACCAGCACCAGCATCCCGCTGCGGGGCTCGCTCAGCATCCCGTACTTGCTTCCTGGGCTCAGTGGGACCCCATCCCTGTACCACCTACAACCCCAAAGGCCGTGAGTTGGGGACATCCATGGCATCCTTCTTAAGCCAGCACCCAGGCACCCATCTCACAGTCCAGCCTGGATGGGACCCCAACTTCCCTGCTCAGGGGCCAGTGGCTGTACTGGTCCAGCCCTGACCCAGGGACAGCTGCCCAGCCCATGGCACCCAGCCCACATCACCCACGGGACCAGCACCCCACCTGATCTGAGGGTATGGGGCACCCTCGATGGTGCAGGTGACCTGGGCATCCTCGCCTTCCACAAAGTGTCCAGCCCGAACCTTGTTCACAAACCTCGGGGGGACTGCAGGAGGAGGAATGGGTGGTTAGAGCAAGAACAGAGACAGAGACCCAGACAGTCAGAGAGACACGTGGGCCAGCAATAGAAGAGACAGAATGGTGAGGAGCAGTGCCATGCTGGGGCCACTGTGCCCCCCGAAGTCCTGCCAGGCCCCCGTGAGCCTTGCCATGACAGACACATGCCCGCAGCCCCAGAGTAGGGATCCTGCGTTAAACAGGCGCCTACCCACCTTGCACCAGGATCTTGCCCAGGGTGCTTGCACTGCCTGCAGCACTGGCTGCAAAGCACATGTACTGGCCAGAGTCCACCCCAGTGAGGGTGTCCAGGATGAGGGCACATGAGCCATCAGGGTCTTCAATTAGGATGTGGTGAGGGTCCACCTCCACAGGCTTCCCGTCTGAAAAGCAGGACACAGTCCGTCACGGTGGCGGAAGGTGGTCTGACGCAGGTTTCCTGTGTCTGGGTCCTCATCTGGTCTGTTACTGCTCTCTGTCCCTGTCTCTTCTCTCCTCTCTGGGTTTCAAGAACACAGCCGGAGCTGTCTCTGTCCCCGTCTAGTGTGGACCCTAGCCGGGGGGGGGGGGGAGTGGGGAGACCTGCACCTGCAAGGACACCTTACAGAGAAGCGAGACACCTGGTCACCCTCTCCACGACCCTGCAACTAACTCCTCAGACGTGCCTGTGGCCACCAAGCCCGGCTCCTGTAATCACCCCTGCCCTGGCCACCGTCATTGCCCTGTCACCCTCCAGCACCCTCCTGACCTCTCACCCACCACAGCCCTCGCAGCCGGACCTGGCAGTCAGGTCCTCCAGGAATGTCACTGAACTCCACCCCAGGAGCAGCTGAGACCCAGCACCCACCCTCCCAAGCCCCATGCATCCTCCTCCACCAAGTCAGAGCCATCCAGAGACCCTCTCAGGGCCTGGGCCCTGGGAGCCACTTTACGGCTGCCCTCTTCCAGACAGCGTCCACAAGGCAGGCCCCTGTCCTCTATATTACCCTTTGTAAAACACAATGGAAGATTCAAAAAGTCTGGAAATAATAAAAGAAGCCAGTGCATGGTCTTCCAATAAAAGAAACAAGAATATAGAAAATGTTTCACAATAATCACCGCCATGTCAAAATAATGTCATAATTATCACCACCGCTCAAGGGCATCTGCCCAAGGCCAACTTTCTCCCTGGGGAGGGGACGTTGCTCCCCAGAGAACCTTGCTCTGAAACGTCCACGCTCAGACTCACGCATCCCACATCCCAACAGTTCTGCCCGTGCCCACACACACCAGGACCTGAGGTCCAATGTGCCAAGAACCTCTAGGGGAACCTCTCCGTGGGGCACAGTTGCCATCCACCATCCTGCGTGGGGAGGCCTGGGGCGCTGTGGTTTGGGCTCCTGGACTGAGATGTTCCAGGTGTCTCGATCTTCAGCTACAGACGTGCTGGAGGGACACGCTGACCCCATCGGGACACGCCTGGGGTGGGGGCAGGAGCACACATGGACATGTCCAGCCCAGCTCCCTGTCCTTTCCCAGTGGAAGAGAACAGGAAGATCACCCCAGAGAAGGCCAGGCCAGGCCAGTGGGTCCCCAGAGGCAACAGTGAAGACAAGGGGTTAAGACATACGGGCTTCATGTGGCCAGAAAGGGACCTGGTGCTGGCAGCAGATTATCACTAGCTCCCTGCAGCTGCTGCTCCACAGAAAAGTAGCCATGATTGAGTCACCACACCAAATAGCAGCCCCACAGGGCACCCGGGGCACACCAGGCACCAGAAGGACCCCAGGCACCCTGCACTATGGCTTCACTCCCTGATCTTTACAGGCCCTGACAGTGTATCATGCGGTCCTGGGACGGCCAGTCAGAAGCATCATCCTGGTTCCACCAGCAGGTTCAGTAGCAGGACCAGGACACTGCTGCCCACACAGGCAAAGTCCCCATGACCAGGCTCCGTGCCTGGGTCCCACCTCTCTCATAGCGGTAAAGGGGACTCATCAGGCTGCACCCTGCCTTTGGATCTCAGCCTCCAGACCATGAGGCCAGGAAACCCATTTTATGAAGAGCCACACTCAGGTTTCTGCAGAGCAAGAGAATGACTAAGACAATCTCTGCATGTCTGAGACTTAGCAGCTGCCACCTGGAGTCTCTGGCCATAGGAGGTCACCAGATATTCTGCTCTGATGCCAGCCTCTGTGCAGCAAGTGTGGGGGACGCCAGATGCCCAGTTCAGTGAGGCTCTGATCTTCCCTTTTAGGGCCATCCTTTCAGACTCTGAGACAGTGGGAGGGAAGGGCCCAGCCCTTCTCACCCGCAGAATGGAAACAGAGCCAGCTTCTCCACTGCACTGAACATGCACCCCCTCTCTGACAGGATGCTCTGTGCTCCACTCCACAGCTCATAAGCACGGCTGGCTCCATACAGCCAGGCTCTGCGGGCCCCATGAGGGCCCTGGGCTTGGGCTGCCTATCACCTAGCAATGCAAAAGCACAGCAGCAAACACCAACTACTATACCTCCCAGCCCCACACCCTGGTGGTCAGAGCTGGAAGCCATCCTCACAGCAGTGCTGGACACAGCTGTGACCTCCATGAAGCAGCCAGGGGGCCAAACTACACACCAGTCAGGCTCTTAGGTCTTCCTAGCTGGGACCCCAGTGCTGCACCTACCTCTGTTCCATAGGGTGACATGCACCTTCACGTGAGCTGAAGGACCCTAGCCATGAATCGTGTGGCCCCAGACACCAGTAGGTCACTCATGCTGAGGCTGCCAGCCACGACTGGGTCTTAGGCATGATGTTCACAGTATTGTTTATAACCAGGGCCATTCAATCAGAAGATATGCCTAGGGATATGTTCCTGCTGCCAGCACAAGCAGGCATTGACTTCCCTATCCCAGAGATGCTGTGGTCCTTCACTGCCAGGGCATGATGTGCTCAGCTGATGCCCGCCCCGTGGGCTCAGGCAGTGTCCAGGGACAGGGCTTCACTGACACCTAATGTACCAGAAATGCTGCACCTGACACACTGGGCAAGGCTAATAGCTGGCAGATGGAATCTACTGTCCGAAACAAAAGCCATGCAATGCTGCTCAGACAGTGAACATGTGCAGGTATGTGTCTATGTGCACAGCATCCCTGTGTACACAAGCATGGTGTCTGTTGTGTTTAGGTGTGCATAACATCTGTGTGTGATGTGCTTGTGTGTGTCTGTAGTATTTTGTGCACACAGAATGTGTGTATATATGGGTGGTATGCCTATATCTGTAATGTTTGGTGTGAAGACATGTGAACCTGAAAGACATGTGAACATGTCTTTTATACATATGTATGCATAGACATTGGCACATAGTATGTATATCTAGTGTACATTGTGTACATATAATAACCACACTACACATGTATGACATACCTGAATATAGACAGATGAGGCATGTCTTTGTGTGGAGATATGTAGCATGTGCATGTGTGAATGTGTATACCATGCTGTACCCTCGCAAGTGCACGTGTGCCCTGCAAGTGTGCAAAGCCCTGGTCCTGGTGGCTCCTCTGGGTGGCCCTGGTCTTGCCCCCCGGCCACCCCTTCTCACAGGCTTCTGGGCCCTTGCAGCTGCCCTCCCCCACTCATTTCCCTCTTGGGAGACCCTGGTCCCCAGCCCTTCTGGCCCTCACACCATGTCTACCCTGGCCAGGCGCACTGGTTACTCTGCTTGTCTCAGGGGAGATCACTCCCTGCCCTTGGTGGGAACCCTGTGACACCCCAGTGGCTCCCGGGTCCTCCTGCTTCTATCACTAGAGCCATCAATGGGTCAGACCCTGGGCCTCCTCCTGGGCCCAACTTCCCCACCGTCCCAGAGCAGCGTGTGTGTGAGCCACCCTCCAGACGCACCCCCAGAGGCGCTCAGGACACAAGGTCCTAGCATCAGTATGTACCAGGGGGCCCTGCTCTTCTCCGTGTCCTCTCAGCCTCTCCTGCACTATAGCCATGGTGACAACCAAAGCCATTTGTGTCTGTCCTTCTGCTGCTCAAGACACCATAGGGCTTCCATGCCAAGCCCTCATGACTGCCAGAGGTTCAGGGGTTCCCCTGGCTGATGATACTTTGTGCGCTCCCACAGTGCCACTGATAGAATAGTGGTGTTGGGCAACAGCACCAGGACAGGACAGCCGAAGGCTCACGTAGTGACATCTGAACCCTCAGCGGCCTGTCTGGTCCTCTGCTGCGGTAAGCCCTGACCTGAGAGGTGCAGGGAGCCCCCTTAGGGAGAGAAAGCCTGAGGCTGCCTGCTGTCACTGCTCCAGCGTCCGAGACCGCCTGCTTCAGCATCACAGTGGCTTGCCACTCTTGGAGTACAAGGACACTATCTAGAGGCTGTCCTGGCTCTTCAGTCTCAGTCTCTCTGTGCCCCGCCCCAGTGGGCTTCACATCACAGGCTTCCCGGCACGATACCTCTTCTAGAGCGTCAGCCCCTGAAGCAGGCCTGGCCCATCCGCGTCCTTCACACCCTGGCCCTGCTGAGGTCACACCTGTCCGGGGCCTTTGTAGCCACCTCTTGGGGGCAGCCCTGCCCCAATGCAGGCCAGCATCTGGGCAAGGAGGCTAGGGACCCTGGCCCTGAGCTGTACCTTTGTACCAGCTGACAACGGGCTTAGGTGTGCCCGTCACACGGCAAGCCAGCTTCACTGTCTCGCCCAGCTCGGCTGTGCAGTCGGCCAGCTCCTCTTCAAACTCTGGGGCACCTGCAGGGACACAGGGTGCTGAGTATGCTGTGGAGAACACACGGAGCACAGCTCCCTTAGCTCCACCCTGGCTGGCTGCCCTACCCGGTGTTGGTCACCCCATATCTACAGATACGGCTGCTACCGTCCGGTGTCCCAACCCAGCCACAATGGGGGTGGTCGCGGCACTGGGGAGGGACTGTGGAGGGAGGAGAGCCCAGGCTGGCTGAGCAGGAGACCCAGATACAGAACCCTCCCACCCGACCAGGTGTCCAAGGATGCTCCAAGCCGGGGCCACACGTGTCCCCATCCCCGGAAAGTCAGCCTTTGTGGGTCGGATCCACCTGAACACTTGCTCAGGGCTCCAGGAGGCCACTGTCATGGACCCCTCCCAGCGCTGATCCTCCAGGAAACCCTCAAGGCCACAGGCCAGGGCAAGGTCAGGCTGTCCCAGCACCCAAGCCCACCCTGACCCCCGGCATACTCACTCCACACAGGCAAGGCCAGGCGCTGCTGGATACCGCAGATCTCCTTCACCCACGAGTTCTTGATGATGGCCGTCCGTGCCTGCAGCAGGTACTTGCGCACAGAGTCCTCACGCTCGTGCCACACCTCAAAGGCACGGTCGTCCCCCTCCACCTGGTCGTTCAGGTCAATACTGCTCAGCTGTGGGTGGGCACAAGTGTCAGCAGGGCGAAGGCTTGGGAAGCCGAGCCCAGGCCCCTGCCCCGCCGGGCCCCCACCAGTGGCCGCAGACCTTCATCATGGTACGGAACACGTAACTGAAGGTGTCAGTGCGCGAGTCCCGCCGGGGCTTGCAGATCACCAGGTGGTGGCGGAAGAGGAAGATGTGACGCTTGTGGCCCTTCCACGGCATCCGGGCGCCCGGTGCCCCTTCCCACACGATGAAGTGGCCCTGGTGGGGGGTGAGTGGTTGGTCAGTCTGCACACCCAGCCACAGGGCACCCAGTGTGAGCTTCCCACCGCGGCCATGGCACACCTGGCGAATGGGCTCCCCCAGGGCCTCCAGGGTGCCTGGGTAGTTCTCCATGAGAGACACATGCAGCTTGTTCTCCGCACGCTGCGGCAGGGCAGACACCACGGCGTAGGCCTGTTCCAGCAGCGCGCAGTTCTGCCGGTTGCGGGCCTTGTTGCGGATCAGCTCCTGAGGACCAGCGGCAGTCAGATGGGGAAGAGCCCGTCCCCTGTCCCCTCCCGGGTCCCCACAACAGGCCGGCAGGCCTCACCTTCAGCAGAGCCTGGTAGCGCTGCACGCGCTCTACCGGCCGCTCCAGGTAGTGCTGCAGCGGGAGCGGCGGGGGCTGGGAGGGCTCCCTGGTCGGTAGCGTCTCCTCCACATACTTCTGCAGGAAACAGAGTGAGGGTCAAGAGGAACAGACACGTACTCAGCTGGTGTCACTCTGAGCGTGAGGATGGCGAGAGTGACAGCCCAAACCACGTGAGGGCCGGGACACCCATGAGGGAGCAGCAGGCCGGGCACCTTGTAGAACTCCTGGACCGGGGTGCTAACAACAACTGCCTCGGCCTGCACACGGCCCACTAGGAACTCCAGGTACTTCTCCATGGCCTCCTGGTTCTTGATGAAGCACATAGCCACATCGTCATCCGTGTCGCAGTGCTGTAGCTCCTTCAGGAAGCTGCCACACAGAGAACACGTGTATGTGCACAAGCTCCCGCACGAGAGCACACCTGTACGGCAAGTATGTGCTGCAGCACAATATGCATATGCATGCGTGTAGACTTGGTCATGCCCACCTACATATTATGTCCATGTGTGTTTATTATACATTTGCAACGTGTGTGCACATAGTAGATATACATATGTGGGGTACACATGGGTCTGCACTACACACCTGCATCCCTTGTATGAGTGTGCAAGAGTGCAAGTACATAGAGACCTTGTAGGGTGTGTGTCCTATGCATGTATTCTGTACATGTGCTGGGCACATAGACATACATGTAAGGGTGTGCACATGGGTGTGTGCTGAGGGTTGCATGTGTTCACAGATGCCCACGTGTGCGCCCATGCATATGAGTGTGTGTGAGAGGTCTTCCTATGTGTGAGCCAATGTGCACATTACCTGATGGTAAGCTGGGTCACGCTGCCCATCTCACCCAGCTCCTGCCCACCCCCAGCTGGAAACCATACCTGCTGTGGAAGCGGCTGATATCCTCCACATTGCGAAAGATGACCTTCCTCTGGCTGGCCACGGCGGGCGGCACACGGGGACAGTGGTCCAGATGCTGTATGTGGTGGCTCTGGAGGAAGTGCAGCTCACCCACAAAATCCTGCTCTGAGCTCAGCAGCTCCTGGATGACAGCACTGGGTGGGGGACAGCTGTGAGGAGACTGGGGCCACACGCCGATGCCCAGTATTGGCTCCTTAGGGCCTCAGTTCCTTCTGCTGCTAAGCCAGGTCTCCTGCCACTGCAGCTGCCATTGCCCACTGGGCAGGGAGAGGGTACAGAAGCACCCCTCCTCTACATGGCGCCCTTGCCAACAGGATGTCTTGGGGGGTCAGGGCAGTGGTGGACACCACGAGGACGAGGCCGCCCTCTGTCTTCAGCCTGTGCCCTCCTGAATCAGCTCTCACAGCCCCCAGAAAGAAATGTGCAGAGCCCTCAGCCTGCAGACAGGAAGGTCTGGCTGTGGAGAACACTCACCTGAGCTTCGACTTGTACTCATCTTCAGACATGGCCTCCCTGGGAAACTCAGGGGCCTCAGGGGGCCCCCACTCTGGTGATAACTATGAGGAGCAGGCAGAGGTCAGGCTGTGGCCCCACATGAGGACGTGGCCAGTAACCATCAGCCTCATCGCCCGGCACTGGTACCTTGAGCCTCTTATCCAGGTAGGCGGGCGACACCCAGCCTTGCCGAGACGGGCTGGACTTGGTGGGCTTGGTGCGCACAAGCCAGCGCAGTGGGTGAGCCGCATCCAGCACCTCTACATACTGGCCCTCCCGCAGCGCGATGGCATCCTGCTCGGCCCCCAGGGGGAGGTAGTCCGCAGTGACCACATATATGTCAAAGATCTGACAAGGAGAGTGGTGCACGGAGCAGGGTGAAGAGAAACATCAGGCCACCAAGGTCCCAGCCACCCCCAAGGATCTGAAGGAGGAAGGGCTCAAGGCCCGCGTGCCTAGACTTCGGGGCAGGAGTCCCCAGCTCATGGTGCACCTCAGAGTTACACCCACAGTGGACAGCAGGAGGAGGGCCCAACAGAGGCTGCACACTTCCCATGCCCACACCTCCTCATCACATGCCACCTGCCATCCTGAGACCTAACAGGCACCAGGTGAGCTGCAGGCGTGAGACTTGTCCCAGCATGTGAACAGAGGGTTCTGCTGGGCAGCCATCTGCAGGACCCTCCTGTGTGAGGACTTTCCTCAGCACCCACTGCTCACGAGCTCTGATCCCTCTTGATCCACTCTTGGTCTTGGGCACCCACCTCGCCGCGGGAGTCCCCATCCTCTGACTCAGAGGAAGACTCCTGCACACTGGATGAAGGCCGTGACCTGCCATGCCGGGGCGATGCAGACGGCGTCTTGGACTCCTCGTCGCTGTCACCTCCAGGGACCTGCAGCTTGGCTGGGGGCATGGGTACTAGGGTCATTCTGCCCTGGAAGGGCTATCCCCAACTGCCTCCTTCCCGGTCAGACCCCAGGGCCCAGGACATGGACAGACCCAGGGACCCAGCACAAGCTCAAAGGTTCGCCGTTCCCACACCATGGGTGCTGGTCTCACCCTGTGTGATCTTGGCGGACACCATCTCAGTGATCTGGGAGGTGAGCTTCTGCAAGAACTCCTCTGTGCCCACCTCAGCAAGGGACAGGTGGCCAAATGCTTTCTCAGCCACGGGGGCCTCTCCTGGGGAGGGCACACAATTACCCAGCAGCCCGCAGGCTGGGTCAGCTGGGGTCAGGTGAGCGTGGGGGACATGGCTGCCCTACAGGAGCAACGCTTGGCTGTGCAGGACCAAAGCCACACTGGCTTCTGGACACCTGAGCCAGGTGTGGCCCACAGAGCCGAGGACAGGAGGAAGCAGGGCTGGAGAGAAGGGACAGTGGGTGACCAGGGACAGGGGTTGACCAGCACAGCTGAAAAGCGGAGAGCAATGGATCAGAGGACAGAGCTGTGAGGGGGGCAGACCCACCATCAGGTTGGCACTGCATCCACCCCACCCCCATACTTGATGCCCAGGCGTCCACGTGGTCTATGGGACCTGACCTGTCCCAGACGCACAGGAGTCAGAAATAGCTCCAACTTCAGCAAGGCCTGAATACCCCCTGAGAAGGCAGGGTGTGGCCCCAGACCTCACAACCAGTCAGTGGACAGTCCAGGAGGAGGCACCCACATCCTACGCCAGCATGGGAACTGAGTGCTCACCCATCCCATACCTTTCCTCTGTCCAGCGGGGCTGGCAACACCCGCAGATTCCAACAGCTGAGTGGAGATGGCTTGAGTGGTCCTGGGGGAAGGAGGGTCCTGAGAGACTGGGGTGCATCATGCCCCAGAAAGAAGGCATGGGGCAACAGGCCAGAATGCAACCAGTAAGGTCTCTGTGCCAGCAGGGCCACAGGAAGCCCTTTTCCTTTTTTTTTTTTTTCCCAGTACTGGGGATCGAACTCTGGCCCTTGTGTGTCCAAGGTGGGAAGCCCTCTTCTTATAGTGTAGAAACCAAGGCACAGAATGCCAAGACTGGACTGAGCCAGGTTGCCCACGTGGGGTAGGGTGCTCCTGTTCCCCCCAACTCCTTGCAGCCTGGCCTGGTCCCCACTCACCCCTGCAGGAAAGAGGAGATGAGGGCTGCCTTGGCCTTCTCCGGCTCCTCCTCCCGGGTCACTGTCAGGAGAGCAGACCTTCAGGCAAGGTCCCTAACCCAGGAGTAAGACCCCAGATGCCTGGGCTGCCCTGCCCAGCTCCCAGCCTACAGCCTCCCCATTGCAATGGAGGGCCGGGGACTGGACCCAGGGGGGGCTGAGGTATACCCCAAACCTGCTGCTCCAGGGATTGATCTGTTCCTGATGGAGTCCCAGGCCTCACAGGGTGGAAGACCACACCCCGATGGCGCCTGACACCAACCCCCTGCCCCAGCCGTCCACCCTACTTACAGCCAGAGACGTGCAGACTGGCAGAGCACAGGGCCTGGCCAGCAGCATTGGATGCAATGCAGGTGTAGGTGCCCTGGTGCTGCTGGCCCACGTCCAGCAGGACCAGGCTGTGCTGCTGACCCGAGCTGGCCACCGTGTAGCCTGGTGTGTTTGGCCCAATCCACAGCACGCCCCTCTCTGCTTCTTCCCGGAGCCAGTGCACAGCGGGAGCTGGACATCCTGGAGAGGGAAGTAGGTCCCCCATGGGAGCAGCCTGTGGGGTGGCCTCCCGGGGATAAGGCATGCTTCCGGGGTAAGACCCACTCAACCCCCCGAGAGAGCCCAGACCCCAGGGACAGGTCGAATCCTCCTCCTCTGGGAGACACCAAAGTCTCTGTGGAGGGAGCTGTCCCTGACTCTGGGGTGAGGGGAGGGCATCACCCCAAGAGCTGCCTACCTTCTACTTTCACAGAAAACGTGATACTGGAGCCCCGTTTCACCTTCTTGGGGGTGAACTTTTCCAGGATCCGAGGTGGCACCAGCTGTTTGTGCACATCTGGAAGGTGGGAGTCACTCATGAGTGGGCACCCCAAGCACCCCCACCGTGCCTATGGCCCTGCGTGGCCCATGCCTCCCCCAGCCCCATTTTCCAGCCCAGACCCAGGTTGGTGTCCAAGCCTCCCCACTAAGGCAGTTTACCTGGCGCCAGCTTCTCCTCAGGCTCCTCAGGACCTGGAAGACACAGTGGGTCAGACATCAGCACACGCTATGTGCCTTGGCCACAGGAGGTGATGTGAGGCCCTGGTCACACTAGCAGGTGCAAGGGCCCGGGGCAGCCCCGCATAGGCAGAGGCCTCCCAACCCCTGGCTGGTGCATCAGCCAGGAAACCAGGTCACACACTCAGTGCACAGGTACTTGCTGCCTCCTCACCCCCCGCCCAGGGGCCAGGGCCTCAGCTGGAAGCATCACATGGACTCTCGTGCACGTGGCAGCCGAGGGTCACACTTGGGATGCAAGAAGACCTGAGCCACACTTGGAATTAACTTCCAGTGAAAAGAGAAAAGTGCAGGCCTTTCTTTGTCAAAGTTCTTGCTCCATGTGATTCCCCAAGGAGCCCAGCCCCTCTCCCACAGATGCCTGTCCACACGGCCAAGGTGACACTGCCTACGGGGGACGTATCTGAGGTCTGCTGCTCTGCCCAGGCCCTAGGGCACCCACCGCGGACCAGCAGCTGAGCAGACGAGTAGGCAGTGCCCACAGCATTGCTAATGTAGGCCGAGTACTGGCCGGCGTCCTCCCGGGTGACCGTGATGATCTCCAGGGTGTGCAAGCTCTTCTTGTCAGTCATGCGGATGTGGGCGGATGTGGTCAGGGGCTGGCCGTCTTTGAACCAGTACAACCTGGGGGCTGGGTAGCCTGGGGTGCAGAGGGCAGTGGTCAGCATAGGGCCAGTCCTCATGAGCACCAGGCCTAGCCCAAGGCTACCTCTAGAGGACCCCCAAATCTCCATGCCTCTGTCTTCTATGAGCCCTCCTTCACACACCCCCGAGCCCCCCCTTGCCAGGCCCCTACTCCCCCTGGCAGTCCCATGTCCTGGCCCTCACCTTTCACTTTGAGCTGGAACTTAGCCAGGCGTGTTCCTGGAGCCACCTGCAGGTCCTTCAGCTCCTCCACCACCTGAGGCAGCTGCCCCTCATCTGACTCTGTGCCCTCCTGCTCCCGGCTGGCAGGAAGGACAAATACAGGGGAAGCCACTGAGTGGGCCAGGAAGGGGCCATGGGGGTAAAGGTCACATGTCAGTAGACTGGGCTTCGAGCAGAGGGACAGAGACTACCAGGCCTGACTGGAGGCTCCAGGGTCTGCTGGATCAGTCCACAGCCCCACAGCCCTGGACATCAGTCACTGGGCTCAGCTATCTGCATGACCACTGCCCAGCCGGGTGTCCCCAGCCGGGTGTCCCCAAGGTAGGCAGCTCACCCCAGTCAGGTGAGCCACGTGGTCCTCACCTGGACAGGTAACCCTGGGCACTGAAGTAGGACGAGGTCTCTGTGGCATCAGCAGCAGTGTCGTAGTCTGTGCTGGTCACTGGGGAGGGAAGGGGGGCTGAAGGCCGCCAAGAACACGGTGGAATTGGGAGCCCCTCGGCCCAGTGTAGTGAGAGGAGCGGCTGCCTTTTGTCTCCTTGCTCCCAGGTTCACCCCAACCTCTCCAACGGACAGACTCGAACTATCACACTGAGTCTTCCTAGGTGCCAGCAGTGACGGCGCTGGGATCTTCCTGCTCCTGGCTACCAGCCAGGAGAAGGCAGAGACGAAGCTGAGGCCTGGGATTTCAGGCCAAGAGCATAACAGGACCCAGACTCACTGCTGTGATGGACAGAGCACCTGTGTCCTCCACGGACTGAGGTTAAAACATTGACCCCCAGGGGTATCATCAGGGGTCTAGGAGGGTCCTGGGGAGAAGCCTCAAGACCAGGGTGAAGCCTCAAGATCCTTGAAAAACGAGCTAGGCGCACTGATGCACTTTGAAACCTCAGCACTCAGGAAGCTGAGGCACAAGGATCTAAACCAGACAGGACGGAGTGAGACCCCCGCCTCAAGACAAAAACGGAAGAAGTGAGTTGGGCGTATGGCTCAGTGATAGGTAGTGGAGCACATCATGTCCTGAGTTCAATCCCCAGTACCGCAATGAATGAATGAATGAAATATAACAAAGAATACTGCAATCAAATTACCAAAAAACCAGTAACAAAAAGTGATACCCCCTGGCCCCAGCCCCAGTGGTCCCAGTGGGGTGCCTGTCTCTTTCCCAGCTCCTAGGAAGGCTCCTCTAGAGCCTGACCCTGCCCAGCCTGATACCTGCGCCCTGCCCGCCCAGCTACGTAGCACTCACACTCCACACGGAGCTCGGCCTTGGTGGAAGAGACGCCCATGCTGTTCTCCGCCAGACAGCGGTAGACACCCATGTCCGCAGGCACCACTGCAGTGATGATGAGCTGGTGGCCGCCCTGCTGGTCCTCGTTGATCATGTAGTGGTCATCCTCCTCCAGCAGCTTCCCGTCCTTGAACCAGCGCACGCTAGGCAGGGGCTGGCCTGTCACCACGCAATCGAAGCTCACTGGGTACCCGTCCTGCACCTCTTGGTTCTGCAGCTCCGTCAGGAACACAGGGGCTGGGAGCAGGTGGGGGGAACGTGAGTCCTCCCTGGCGGACCAACGCCGTGGCCTCACCATCCAGTACCCAGTCAGGTGTGTGATGCGCCGTACAGGGCACGTCCACAGACCCAAGGGGTGAGGGCACTGAGGCTGCCTGCTGCCTTCTCCCCCCTCAGACCCCAAGCGTCCACTACAAGGGGATGGAGGAGTCGGGCAGGCGGGAAAGGTCACAACCGTGAGAGCCGAGAGGTCTGAAGCGTGAAGTGCTTAACACCCAAGAGAGGCTTCTGGGCGGCAGGTGGCACCTGGGACCGGTTAACATCCGGTGACCATGAGGGGATGCTCTGATGGAGTCTCAGGTATGCTCACTGCTAGACTGGAAAGCAGTGGGCAGGGCAGACCGCAAAAAGGTCTCTTTGTACGTTACACCCCAAAGTCTTGTTAAGGGAAACAAACCTCCAGGAAGCGCATGTTCACGTTCTTGTCACAGGCGAGGAACCGAGGCTCAGAGAGGCTGAAGCAACTGACCCACAGCACACAGCACACAGCACACAGCACACAACACTTCCCACCTGGTGGCTGCACCTCTCCCCGCCCGGCGGCACTCTCCCGACTGACCGGGCTCCCCCCACCAGCTTTTCCAGGTGCCGCCAGCTGCCCCTCCCCCCTCCCTCATCCCAGCCCTGACCTGGTCGTGGCAGCTGCTCACTCACCAGCATCAGAGGGCAGCAGGCCAGACGCTGGCCCCAGAGGCATGGCAGGGGTGGGCACCACCTTGCCCACGCGCATCTCCACCACCCGAGGCCCCTGCTCCATGAGGCTGATGTCCACCCCGATGCCCATGGTGGCAAACATGTTCCGAAAGCAGGTGGCGGCCCGGCGGGCTTCTTCGAGCTCCTTGAACTGGATGCGGACGTAGTGCTCGTCTTCACGGTAAGTCTGCCCGTCGCCCGCGGCCTCCTCTGGCTCTGCAGGGCCCTCGTCCGCGCTGAGGAAGAGCTCTTCATCTGAGACCTCGGCTGGGCCCTTGGAGCGGAAGAGCCGGTGCAGGCGCCGCGCAGCCCGGCGGAAGGTTTCGTCCAGCTCAGTCCCTGAGGAGCTCTCCGCCTCACTCTCTGTGCCGCTGACCACCACACAGGCAGTGTGGCTCACCTCACCGAACTTGCTGCTCACCCGACACGTGTAGCGACCGGCATCGGCGTGGCCCAGGCCAGTGACCAGCAGAGAACAGGTGCCATCCCTCAGCTGGTCCATGTGGTGGTGTCGTCCACCTGTCAGCTCCATGCCATCCTTCAGCCAGCAGGCCCGCACGTCTGCTTTGCTGGCCACTACACACTCCAGCCTCAGGGTGTCACCCACCTGTGCCTCTGTGTCCCCAAAGGTACGCGAGAAAACAGGCCCTTCCTGCTGCTTCATCTCCTTGCGGACCCTGTAGCCCTTGAAGGCAGCTTGAATCTTCACAGCTGCTTTGTCCATGGAGGGGTCACCCAGGTGCTCAGTGCTCAAGTCTGCTGGAGGCGGGCGCACAGCGGTGGGCTGCTCCTGCTGTCTCTGGGACTTCATGGAGGGGGCATCTGAGGCCCCAAGCTGGGGGGACAGAGTGAGATGTGATAGTAGGGCAGGGAAGCAGGGAGGGTGCGCAGGGTCAGGGCCCAGCACTGTCCTGTCCCAGCCACTGGCAGCCATGTAAGCATCACTGAAATCCAGGTCCCCGCTGGCCCCTACTGACATGGTGGTGAGGATGAGCAGGAGGCCAGTTCCAGCTCCTCGGAGTTTCAGTGGCAGGTGAAAATGGATGTGTGTATGGAAGCACGAGAATGAAGAGGTGAGTGGAGGCTCAGCAGGTGGAAGGGTGACTCAGTGGGTGAGTGGGAAACGTGTGGATAGATGGGTAGACGGGCAGTGGCTTGGAGGCAGATGAAAGGAAATACGGATGGAGGACAGTGGGTTGGGGAATGGAAGGAGAATGGTGGAAAACGGGTGAATGGATGGCTAAGTAGATATGTAGGTGAACTGACAGATAAATGAACATAATAGTATGGATGGATGGGTAGTGGATAGGGGATGGAAGAGTAGAAGTCGGATGCTTGCACGGATGGATGAATAGGTAAACAGAGGGACAGATGAATGGATAAACTAGAAACAGGTACAGAAGTGGTAGGTAAGTAGTAGAATGGGTGGTGGCAGACAGGTCAACAGACTGATGAATGAGCAGTTAAACGGGTGCGTGGATGCAAGCATGATGGAATGGTGGACGAGTAAATGGAGGAAGTGTAACAATGGACAGATGAGTAGATCAATCGCGGAGAGGTAGATGGGGATGGGTGGGCAGAAAGACGGACAGACAGACAGGCTAAATGGACAGATGAAAGATGGTGGTAAGTCACAGACAGAAGGATGGATGGATGAATGGCAGATGGATTATTGGGCAGCAGAAAGGAAAGATGGCTGCATGGATGGGTGGATGGAAGGTCTATGAATGGATGTGAGGAAGGACGAGTACATGGGAACTGAACAGAGGAAGCCTGAGACATACAGACCTTTCCCTGTGCCAGACAGGAAGCCCACCTTGTTGGCCAGGGCCGAGGCCCCAGGCCTGCCAGCCTTCTTGAGGTAGGTAACCAGGGAGGGGGTGCCTGCTCGCGACTCATCCTCTGAGCTGGTGTGTGACAGGTCAGCCTCCCCGGTGCGAGCCAGCTCATCTGCCGTGGAGTAGCCCTCAGAGAGGTCCAGGGCCACCTCCTCCACCTCCTGCCGCAGGCGCTGCACACGGCTGTCCTCCTCGGGCAGCTCACTGATGGAGTCCAGCGTGGGCTCACGGCTCATGCGGCGCTTCCGCGCCAGTGCCTCCCAGAGCAGGTGCAGGTCGCCCTCCTGGGCCGCCTCAGGAGGCAGGCTGGGCTGCAGGTGGGCCTCATCCCCAGAGTCAGAGCTTAGCACCACTGAAGAGAGCAGGAGACCAGTCAGTAAGCCAAGATGGACGTGGCCTAGACCCACTTTTGCAGCTAACCAACATAGGCCCTGGGCCACGGCCTCAGCAGACCCCTGCTTTTACCCGGCACCAGTTACTTCCCACCATCCCCTGTCCTGAGGATTGAACTCAGGACCTTGCACTTGTGAGGCAGAAGCAGCGTCACTGAGCCCAGCACCAGACCCAGCACCGGGTGCTTCTGTAGGATCTTGGACCCCTCAGTCTGCTGAAGGTCTTAGAAGGCCTGCACCCCAGCCCTCCAAGCATTCCCAAGGCCAGCCTGTCTGTCTCCTGCATGGGCTTGGGTGACCAAAGAAGACAAATCTCTCCAGTCCAACTATGCTGTCAGCCCTTCCTGTTCCTGCTACTAGAAGAGGACACAGAGATAGATGCACAAAAGATAGTCCACCATCACCCAGGGAGGACATGGATGCCCAAGCCCAGTGCCTAGGTCAGACTCAGTGGGAGAAGGGGCACTCTGACTAGGGAAGGGGGTTTCAGAGCAAGAGCAGGCTCAGACTGAGAGTGGAGTCAGAGAGGTGGGGTGCCTCAAGGTGAGGAAAGGATGAACAGATCAAGTGCCAAACAGACTCAGCACCCAGGGCAGGCTCAGGGGGCAGGGGCTACTATATGGGGAGCACTAGCACTCTGACAAGCCGAGGCAGAGCTCAAGAACAGAATGGAGAGCACAGGGACACCATGGGCTGCCACATGCAGGCAGGGGTGGCTGGTGGAAGCTTAGCAACGTTGAGTCCCCCTAGTATCACATGGGGTACCTCAGACATTCCCCCAGCCCTTCCCTATACTCCAGACCCAGAACTCACCCTGGAAAGTGGCCATCTTGGTGTCCAGGCCCTGAGCAGGGCCACAGAAGTACTCGCCTTGGTCTTCAGCCTTGAAGTCCCTGATCACCAGTATCTGCCGCCGGCCACGAGAGATAACTTCGAAGCGCCCACTGGGCTGGATGCACTCTGCTCCCTTGTGCCACACAACCTCCCCGGCCTCGGCCGGCACCTCCAGTTCCAGATGCACATCCTCACCAGCTGCCACTTTTCGGGACTCTGGGGCCATGGGCACAGGAGGCTTGGGTTCAACAGGCCCAGACTCAGCAGGCTCTGTGCAGATAGCGTGCAGACAAAGGACAGGAGGGGACAGGCCCATCAGCCCAGCTGCACCGTAGGGCCACCCACCCAGGCCATCACCTCCAGGGCAGAAGGGCCACTCACCCAGCCGGACCATCTGAGGCAGGTGCACGGGCTCTCCTGCACCAGCTGGGCCTACAGCTGCCACACGGAAGCGATAGGTTTCCCCAGGGGCCAGACCATCCACCACACACTCAGGCCCTGGCACCAGCTCGTGGCACAGGTGCCACTGACCTGTGGAGCCTTCCTTCATCTCTACCCGGTAGCCACAAAGACCCCCACCACCATCACTCGTGGGAGATGCCCAGGACAGCGTCACGGCATGGCTGCTCCGTGCCACAACCTCCGCATCCTCCGGTGGGTCAGGGAGTCCTGTGGGAAGGAGGAGGTCAGCAAGCCCATGGGGACCACAGTCCTCAGCAGCCACTGGGACCAGCACGGACACCACTCTGAGTCGGGGAACCTTCAGGAGCCAGGGACATGGCACAGTGAGACTGCGCCCAAGCCCACTTGAGGTGGGGCCACCAGAGCTCCAGCCCCTCTTGGCAGATCTTTATCCCTTTTCCCCACCCCCCGCCTGTAGGACCCAAGCACACCTGCAGCCAGAGCTCCCCACGGTCCACGCGGGACCCACCTCTCCCCCACCTGAGGCCTCTCCCTGACTCACCTAGCACAGACAGCCACGCTGAGGTCACAGCGTCACGGGCAGCAAAGGTAACCTCTCCAGCATGGCATGGACGGGCACAGCGCAGCAGCAGAGCATAGTGGCTGCCGTCAGAGGTCACTGTCCAGTCTGGGTCGTCAGCATGCACCGCCGTGCCATTGAGGTACCAGGTGGCTTCACCTATGGGCACCACCTCACTGAGCATGCAGGAGAAGTGGGCCTGGCCACCAGCTCGGACTGCCACATCGCTCAGCGGCTCCAGAACCTCCAGACGCCACCCTGTGGGATGGAGTTGGGGGTGAGCAGGGAACCCTGGCCTTGAGGTCCATGCTGCAGACCCCATACACTCTGACGCAGCTTCCAGAGGATAGGGCCACCTGGCTGCAGGGTCTGGGACAGCGGCCCCTACCTGCAGCCCACAGGGCCTGGGCTGGGGTGGTCTGGAGCTCCATTTCCAGTCCCCCTTCTGACCATCGTGTCCCTGGGTCCAGCCCCCCGGAGAGAATCTCGAAAACTGATGACTCCTTCCCCGGCCAGGCAGAGGCCCTGGGAATGGGGCCTGCACCCGGTACCCCCCCCCCACAGGTGCGTAGGGCCTCCGCCCACAATCCACCTGCTCCCTCCTCCTCCAGTCTCAAAGCCTGGCAGGAGGCAGGGGTCTCAAAGGCCACCCTACCCGCCTTCTGCCCCGTGTCACCTCTAACAGTGAGAAAGGCGGAGGTGACCACATCCCCAGCCAGGAAGGTGACCCGGCAGCTGTCTTGAGGCCGCAAGTTCTTGAGCAGCAGCAGGTGGCGCAGGCCACCCTCGAAGTAGACAACCTCTGCGTTCTCCGCCGTGTGCACGGGCTCATCGTCCAGCAGCCAGGTGTGCGACGCTACCTCGGGCCTTGACAGCTGACACTCGAACAGCGCCTCACCCCCCTCCAGCACGTCCACGTTCTCCAGGCCACGGACCACTGTGTTCTTTGCTGCAGGGAGGGACATTGGCTCAGGGGTGCAGGGTCCCCATACTGCCCTGGGTGGGCCCCCCAAAGGCCATGAGGCCAAGCAGAATGCCATATGATAAGCACCTGTGGTGTCACGGGGCTCCTGGTTGCTTGGGCATATCCCCAGCTCTAGACACTCACGAGACGGGAAGTACAGCCCAGCCGGCTTGACCTCCGCGCCCGGCGGAGCCTTCCCTCCACCCGCGGCTCTCTGGGCCCCAGGGCCAACGCACGCCACACCCAGGGCTGATGCCCCCGTGGTGCCCCAGAACCCTCTCCTCACTCACTCACAACACACACCAGCCCAATTCATGGCCCGTTCTCCCTCCTTGCCACACACTTCTTACAGAAGCCGCCCTCAGTAGCCGCAGCCCTAGCCCACTCTGCTTGGTGCTGAGCGGGACAGGTGCCCCACCGCCCGGGGTCGTCCTGCCCACTTGTAACACCTGCCTTGAAGGCTGTCATCACCTGCCCCTCCACGCCCTGCCAGATGCAGCGGCCTGCCAGGCACCTCACCTTGCACTTGTAGCAGTGCCACCACTCGGGTGCCCGCAGCCTCACAAGAATAGATGCCACTGTCACAGGGCAGGGCTGGGCTGAAGGTGAGCCTGGCCACGGTCCAGTCCTGCTCTATGATGACACGCTGCCCATCCGCACACACCTCCCGCTCGTCCATCTTCCACGTGGCCTGCACGGGCCGTGAGTACTGGCAGAGGAGCTCAGCTGAGCCGCCCTCCTCCACCAGCAGGTCCCGCATGGCACTGACCACCTCCACCACGGGATCTGTCGGCCAACACGCCGGACACCGTCAGCGCTCTGGACGGCACCACACGGCCCTCCCCCTCTGCCATCTGGGTTAGTGGCTTTGGCAACAGCAAGCACACAGCGCTGACGCTAACACAATGGCAATGGCCGCTTGTCTTTACTGGCGATGGGACACACCACGGCAGACCGGAGCCCCGCACGAGACAGCCCCCGCGTAGAGGGCCTCTGAGCACGCCGTCCGGCCCTGTCAGTGACATGACTTGCTCTGAGCTCTCCTCCTGGGGCCCAAAGGCCCTGGCTCAGTACACACCTCTACCCCCTCCCGTAGCCTCCTCGACCCCCTGGGGATCCAACCCAGCCTTAGCTGCTGAAATTCTACTCAACATGGCTATTGACCCAGGGGACTTGGGTGATCCTTCCTTGCTTTCTACAGAGCACAAGGAGGCCTCTTCACAGAACTACCAGGACAGTCACCCCCCACCCCGGTCCAAATAGTTCTAATTCAGATGGGCACAGCGACGCTAGCGGAGCTCACAGTAGGGACAAATGTGAGCGGGGCCAGGTCCAAGCCTGGAGTCGGAGTCTCTCCTTCTGGAGCCTATGAAGGACCCCCTCAGGCCTGGCCTTTCCAAATGGGGAGCTGAAGCCGGCAAGGTGGTGGCCAAGCAGACAGCAAAACACCAACCTGCACACAAGGTACACAGGGCTGGCACTGAGCTACACTGTGCCCTGCCAGAAGTGAGGTAGGACCTGCCCTGGCAGATAGCACACACAGGCCCTCCCGCTCCCTAGGACCCCACAGGAAGCATGCCGGCAGCACAGCAGAAGCACCAGTGAGGGTCCCCACTGGCTGGTACCTTTAACCAACAGCTTGGCAGTGGACACCAGAGGCCCACTGCGGAAGGTAACGGTGCCCGAGTCGGCCGCCCCTAGGCCCGAGAGTGTGAGGGAATGGACGGTCCCACCGCCCACAGTGATGGTGCTCTGGGGGCTGTCCTGCAGCAGGGTGCCATCCAGCCACCAGTGGGCCTGTGGGCCCCCTGCCCGAGACACCTCGCAGGAGAACACAGCCACCTCCCCTGCGAAGACATCCACACTCTGCAAGCCGCGAACCAGGCACAGTGCTGCCTCTGTGCAAGAAGGCGAAAAGGAGGCTGGGCTGAGGTGCCCTGGGTCTTCCAGGGGGGTCCACCTGGTTCGGTGGTTCGGTGGTGGAATGGGGTGCAGCATTGAATTTGGTCTTTGTCTCTCAGATGTCCTGAGAGAAGAGATATCTTGGGTGACCTGATTTATGCTAATGAGGTAGCTCAGGAGGGGCCCCAGACAGCTTCAGGAAGCAGCTGTCACCAGGAAGGCCAAGTCTAGCCCAGCCCAGCAGCCTCTGGGACACAAGGCAGCTGGAGACAAACCTCTATAAACAGATTCTCCAACAAGATCTGCAGAGCTTCCCATCGTTATACTTGGAGGGCTTGGAGCTCCATGCACTCTGTCTCTGCTCCTGACCTCTGTCTGCCTTCTGTTCTCAAAAAGACCCTCTGGAACACACTGGCTGTGAACTGTCCCAGCCATGCAGCAGTGCTGCTGTAAGCTGAGATCTGCAGCTGGCATCGGAAGGGGGCAGTCTGATGGGGTTGGGGCCTCACGAAGCAGGTCTGTTGCCTCTGGATAGGCAGTATCAGAACAGAGTACAGGACACTCACATGCCACAGATGCCCGGCATTCTAGTTGGACGATGTATTGTGGGAAATAGTGACATACTGTGCTCCCAGGAATGACAGGGCCCTGGTGCTGTCTGCCTGGCATGTCAGAGCAAGATGTGCTATGACAGTCCTCAGACCACCCCACCCCACCCCATCCCCGGGGTCTGATACCAGCAAGCCCAAGAGGGCGACCTGAGCTGGGGTCTGGAAACCCACGCAGCAAGCTGGCCTACCTTAGAACAGAGGACATCAGAGATGCTGCCCACCATGAGCCCACAATGGAGTGGCTCAGCCCCAGCATAGGCCCAGCACGAAGCCCCACAGTATCCCACACCCTGCACGAGGCAAGGTAGCGTGGATGAGCTCGTTATGGCTTGGGCGACCCTCTGACCAGATTGGGGGGAGCAGCCCTAGGGAAGTGACCCCTCCATCCCTGAGCTGTGGGAGTGAGTGCTTCTTCACCCTGACAGGCATTGTGTCCCAAGGTCCCTGAGGACTCCAGGGCCCCGACACTGGGTTCAGCTGCTTCCTGCCCACACCCAAAGGGGTCCACACTCAGGGGATTCCCCAAGACCCCATGCTCACCACACAGACCCTCTTTCCTGTATCCTCTCATGCAGACATTCAGGTGGCCTCCACAAGGGATTGAAAAACTCCTAGGTCACCGATACACCCATGGCCAGCCCTCATACCCCAGGCCAGAGAAGGGCAAGACCAAAGGCTTCCTTCACATGTGCTGCCTGTCCAGACAAAGAGGACACTCCCACCCTGGGCTTGTCTCTGTGCACCTGGCACATGCCACCCTGGACCTCCTTTTCAGACAGAACTGTCCACACTGTCAAAGGCCAGCTGTCACCAACCTGAGGCATACAGAGTGATGGGTGAGCAGGAGCTCCTTGTAGATACTAGTAGCAACAAGGGTGAAGCTGGCCAGGGATCCCTTGTAGCTTCACCAAGCCCTCCTTCAGGAGCTGCTTCTCTCTTCCCCACTGACACTCCCACAATGGCCCCAAATGCAATCTGACCACCTCCTCTTCCTGCACATCTTTCTTACCTGGATGCCCATTCGCACAACCATGCCCAGGGCTCTTTTAAAGCCACGTATGATGACACATGACTGACCCATCTAGGCTGAGGAAATCTAGCCCAGAGCAGGGCTCCACACCATCATCACAGTGCTCACCTAGTGAACAACCACATCTGTCCTGCACTGCCTGTCCTTAGGAGGCCTATGAAATGCCCCACTCCATCCCTCAGTTCATGGGCACTGGCACTTGGCAGCTGTCCCACTCCATAGGCCACAGAACTGACCCCACGTACCCTTATCTCAAATTTCAGGGCAAGGGAACATGGGTCCAAGGGTCCCATGAGCCAAGGGTCCACTCTAACTCTCTGTCTAGGTACCTTACCAGACTAGGAGTTCCACAAGGCAAAGCAACACAGGCCCATCTTGGGGTCTAGGCTTGATCAAGGATACAGATTCAGAGAGTCTGTTCAATGGTAAATGGGTGAATTGTTGGCTGCTGGGGTGGAAGGCTGGATAAATGCGTGGATGGATGGTAAAAGGGAAATATCAGTAAGTGGTTGGGTGGGTAGATGGATGCATGGATGGGTGAATGGATGATGGGTGGAGTATGGATGAACAGACTGAAGACGGAGAATGGATGGTCAATGGATGGTCGACAAATGATGGATAGATGACTAGACAGTGGATAGGTAGCCAAATGCGAATGTGGATGATGGACATATGGGAGGGGGAGAGATAGATAGGTGGGTGAATGGGGTGGGCAAATGGATGAAAGATGAGTTGGCTCTTGGAGCCAGTTTAAAACCCGAGTGTAGAACTTTAGGGAGCTGTAGGAAGTGATGAAGCCAAAGGTCCTCAACTGAACCCCTGAGTAATGTTCAAAACCTGGCTTGCAGGACACTAAGTGGTCTAGGATGCTTCTTGTACTCAGCTCTTGGCCTTCAGCTCAGGCAAGAAGAGAAACACCACAGGAAGTTCTATGTCCTTGACAACTAACTGCAACATGGGTAGCCAACCTTGAGAATGTCTTACTTTCCATGTTCGCAACAAAATACAAAAGAGCTTGTTCTCTCTGAAAACACCCCATACACACTCCCTTGGAACTGTATAAAATAAACAGGCAGTGGGTTGCAGTTACACCACTGAGGACTTGGCCCCAGATTTTCTCTTTATGTGTACATCCGTGTGTTTTCTTCCTTATCTCCCATCACACCCACTCAGGTCTCAGATTCACCCACACTGGTCAAGGCACAGAACAAGGGAAGGGCACGTAAAGCAACCACTTGGGACTGACCAGCTCTGGGAGTAAAGCATAACTCAAGCTGTAGGTTCTAAAATACTGTTTGCATGCTAGGATCATATGCATTATGCTGAATCCATACACACACACAGGCTATGCTATTAATCCATATCTCTGAATCTGTGAGGTGAGCAGTGTATATTAATTTGGATTTGCATGCACACGTGCCTAAAACCTATGTCGCAGAATTCTAGAGGCTCATCTCTGCCTCAGGACCCATTCCCTGAGGCTCTGCACCCCCTTCCTACAGATAGTCCTGCCCTGGGGCCCCATTTACCACAGAATTTCTCAAGGAGGCCTTCAGCAGCACACCCTAGTGACTCTCCCTGGCTCTAGTGACCAGGGGTTGGGAAATTGCTGGTCTCAGGCAAGATCCCTGGGGGAGGTTTTATGTTTCCACCCCTCTTCACAGCTGTCCTGGGTGCCATGCTGCCTGCCCAGGGAACAGCCATTCCCAGGCAAGGCTGGACATGGAAGGGGCTTCTCACCTTTCACTATCAGCTGGGCTTCTGAGCTACATGATCCCACTTGGAAAGTGACAGTTCCAGCATCATCAAGGGTCACCTAAAAAGGCAGAGAAGGAGCTTGGACCTGGCCTCCTCATCCTGACCAGGAGGCTGCTCCATCCCTTATCCCATGTGGGGATTCATTAGTTCCCAGACCCATCTCCCTCAAAGGTCTTTCCCAGGTGGAGCTGGACCTTCCCAGCCCAGGAAGGAAGGTCCTGGACCCACACCTTGTGCAGGGTGAGTGAGTAGAGTGTACCCTGCTCCACAGCAATGTCGTTCATCTCATTGGCCTGCAGAGGCACCCCAGCCAAGGTCCAGCGGGCCTCCTGGCCCGAAGCTCTGGATAGCCGGCACTGGAAGTGGGCATCTTGGCCCTCGCTGAGCTGCAGGTTCTGCAGAGGTTCCAGGATGGTCACCTCGGGGGCTGGATGTGGGGAAGTGTGGACATCAGCCTCCATGTCTGCATTCAGGATCCCCCATTCAGCGGGGGTCCTCCCCAGCACCCCACCCAAGTTCTTGACAATAAACCCAAGGGTGAATGTTATCAGCTCCTCTTCAGCTCAGGCTCTGATCCCTCAGGATGCTGGAGATGACCAGGGGCAGGAACACCCTCACCAAGACCAGGAGGTGGGAGCAGTCCCGACACTGGGAAGCCGCCATGGCCCCTGCTTCCCTGACCCAGTCCTCAGTGAGGACCCGTGCACCCTGACACTTGGGACACAAGAAACAGCCTGGCTCAGGCCACCTCCCTCGCAGCACCCAGTCTGCACACCCCTTCCATGAGCCAGACTGGAGGCGGCCAGCACCTCTCACGGTGAGCTGAGCAGAGGACGTGTGATCGCCCACATGGAAGGAGACAGTGCCGGCGTCCTCAGGAGTCACGCCCTTCAGCTGGAGGATGTAGGTGCAACCATCCCGCACGGCCATCTCTGTCACCTCATTGCTCTGCAGCGGGAGCCCCTGGAGGCGCCACTGCACATCTGCGGCCCCAGCCTGTGACACCTCACAGCTGAACTCCACATCCTCGTCGGCCTGCGCTTCGGCATCCACCAGTCCCCGCACGATGGTCACCTTGGGCTCTGGGGGACAGGACAAGCCTCTTTTCCAGCCCAGGCCACACTTCTGCGGTCTCGGCTCTGGGAAGCTGTCCTGCTCACCAACATCCTTCTGCCACCCACACGGCCTCCTGTCACCTACTGTTGTCACCAGCACTTGCCTACCCTCAGGCCAAGGGGCTGATCCGTCTGCGAGGCAGCAGGTGCCATCCTGCCTGGCACTGCCATCCGCCCTGTCAGGGCCAGGCCACTAGGTCAGGAAACCAAGACCTAGAGGGACAGCTGCCCATGCGGGCCTGGCTGTGCCACCTGCCGGCTGGAGGCAGGAGACAAGGTAGCCATGCGGGAATGCAGGCTCAGTGCACCCTGCTAACATTCCTCACATGGAGAACAGCCACCGACGAGGCCAGGGCTGAGGCGGGAGGCAGCCTGTGCCCTCAAGGCCAGGGCACCTGGAGC
The DNA here is from genome assembly GCA_004025085.1 of Thryonomys swinderianus. Classification (NCBI taxonomy): domain Eukaryota; kingdom Metazoa; phylum Chordata; class Mammalia; order Rodentia; family Thryonomyidae; genus Thryonomys; species Thryonomys swinderianus. The sequence goes on along the minus strand of PVIC010007038.1, from coordinate 1,907 downwards.
ACATTCCCATGGCATAGGGGGGCAGAGCAGCTCACCGTTGACCCTGAGGGAGGCTGAGGTCTTCTGGTCGCCCACTGCACAGCCATACTCTCCGGTGTCCTTAGCCTCCAGCCCGTGGATCAATAGCTCACACAGGGACCCTTGGCGTCGCATCTCGTACTTAGGGCTGGCATGCAGCTCCGTGCCCTCCTTGAGCCACCTCACTGGGGCCCCAGGCTCCGCCTCACTCAGCTGGCAACACAGCCTGGCCATACCGCCTGCCTCCTGCTCCACACTCTGCAGCTCAGCCTGGAACCTGGGCTTGGTGGCTGAGGCAGAAAGGGACTCTTGATGCCTGGCTCCCAGCTGCCCACCCCAGCAGGCAAATGCCCTGTTGGCTCTTGGAATGACAGGGAGAGGCAGTTTACCTCGAACCGTGAGATGGGCTGTGCTCTGCACGTAGCCAGTGTCACACGTGTAGTCCCCTGCGTCCTCCAGCTCTGCTCCACACACCTGTAGCTCGGCAGCCAAGCCCTCCTGCAGCATTTGGTACTTGGCACAGGGGAAGAGCTGCAGGGAACCCTTGCGCCACTCCAGGCTGGCACCTGCCCGGCTCACTTCACAGCGCAAGTATACCGTGTCCCCTTCTGCCACCTCCTGGGCCTGTAGCTCCCGTCGGAACCGTACGGGTGCAGCTGCAGGGGTGAAGGGAATGCGAGGGTGAAGGAACCATGAGCATCTGCAGGGTACAGTGAAGAGAAGCAAGGGGCCCTGGGCAGAGCAAGGAAGTGACTGCGGACCAGTTCTGGAGTGAGTGGGGAGCAAGGGGCACACACAGGATGATGGTCTGGGGGTGGGCTGCTGAGGCCACCGTGGAGAAACACACAGGGCAAGCAGCAGAGCAAGTATGGAGCCCGCAGGTCAAGGGGGATGAGGGCAGAAGCCCAAGCAGATCAGGTGCAGGGTCGAAAACCCCAGCCTCCCCGGGGCATCACAGGTGTAGGTGGGTGGGCAACACGCCGAGTCTCCCTGAAAGCCTGTAGCCTGGGCTTCACGGCAGCAGTCCCCACCTGTGACAGTGAGCGTGGCACTGGTGGCCTGGCCCCTCCAGGTGCAGCTGTACTCGCCCGCGTCCTCTCTGCGCAGGTCCTGCAGCACGAGCTCGGCAGTGCAGCCCCGCTGCCTTTGCTCCCGGCGCCTGTCAGCCGGCAGCTCCAAGCCACCCTTGCTCCAGACCACCGGAGCATCAGGCACCGACAGCTCACAGCGTAGGATGGCTGTGGAGCCCTCCTCAGCCTGCAGGTTCTGCAGTGGCTCCTGGAACAGCACCTGTAGAGCTGGGGGCAGGGACAGCTTCAGACATGCAAACCTGGCCCGGGGCAACACCCTAGGCCTGAAGGAGTATCACAGGTCTTGGTGGCCCTCAAAGATAGCGAAGGAAGAAGGGAAGATATTACCTTGCCATAGCCCTACGACTGCCAAGAAACAGCCCCACCAAGGGCTGTGTTCACAATACCTGGGGTGGAGATCCCCCTCAGACCACTCAGGGCAAGGTCTCACCCCGAAGATCACAAAGGACATGGTCCTGCTCCTCCCAAGCTCTGGGACAGGGCTATGTTTCTTATATGTCAGGAAAGGCTGTATCTCCTCCCAAGGCCAGATCTGAGAGCCATGTCCTATGGTCCCCAGGGAAGGCAAGGTACCACCTACAGAATCCTAAGCAGGGTTCAGCGCCCCAGGGAAGAGACCTACAGGTGTGGCAGGCACTGATACCTCACAGGACACACATGAGTCCAGGACGGTCTGCAGAGATCCCCACGAGACCACCTTCTGAGCTGGTATCACAGTCACAGCCAGATAACATTTGAGACAGAATGGGATGTACAGCCGCCAGAAAAACAGAGGCAGGGACGGGCTAACCGGCCAGA